>WBMZ01011926.1:0-122604 GCA_013400975.1 Atrichornis clamosus
TGCCTTTCAAACTAAGACAGAGATCTACGACCTCTGCAGTTTTAACAGGCCCTCAAGAGTTTTGGGCTGAAGTGTACAATGACAAATCCTGCAGTCTAATAATTTCTCTTGGGTTTAATGCAGATTTTATACAATAAGGTAAAATAATTACTGTCAAAAATAGTAGAAAACAGTGGTATTTGGTGCAAATAAGCCTCTCCCAAGTTAAATAAATACATTTTTTACATCTTCATAAATCTTCAAGAAAACTTAGCAAATTTACCTAGATCATAATGTGGCTTGAAAAAGCAAATTAAGAATTTAACAGCAAGCATCAGCTGCACCTACAAATGGTTTGAAGTGCTTTTACCTCTAAATACCAAAAAAACCCCAATTGTTGTAGCAGAGGAAATGGTCATTGCCTATTTTCTCCCTTGTGAATGCAAAAGTTATTGATTTGTTTTGAGAAGAAGCACAACTGAAGTACTCAAGACATTAATCCATGACTGAAATAACAGTTAATCAACACAAAAAGACTATGAAAAAAATCTATTTGCAATACCATGAACTAGGATTCATATTCATTGTAAATGTGAAATATCAGGGCCACAACCTTTTCTTATTTTCTTCTTATTAATTGCAAAGGGAGACAATTGCTTCACACTGCGAAATGAATCTTTGCTGATTCAGTTTTTAACAAGCAGCAGAGCTTCAGCTTCAAATCAATAGTTAAACCCAAACAGCATCACCTTCTTTAAATCAGTTAAATGTATTTGTAGACGTAAACATGATGGATGACTAGAAATTGGAGCATTCATTGCTTTGGGGCAACAGATGCCACAATGAAATCATACTCTGAGAGATGCCACCGGGCTCAGGATAACAAAGGGCCTTCTGCACACAGTGAGAGCCAGACATTAAGACATCTGACCTAAACTGGGGACAGCATGAGAGCCTTTGAGAGACAACGGCTACGCTCAGTGCCTGGTGCATTGAACTTTAGGGTGATGCAGAGGCCCCTGACCAGCTATGCTGGCAATGTGAGAGGTAAATGGGTAGTCACTGGGCATGGCAGTGGGGGGCAATGTGGATGCTCTTTTTAATCCTACCTCTACAGCTCTTTTACTGATAGGAATAGGAATGTTCTTCATAGCCCTAGTTTTTCCCCAGCTGAGTATTGCCCCATGCTGTAGAAGCATTAGCCCCCATAATGTAATCACAGATGTGTCACTATTCTGGTACTAAAATAAGCTGGCAGTGTGAGACAGCCTCTGGTCTCCTGACTGTTTTTCAGGCAGTAAGGAGAATCTGCCATCAATAATCCAATTATTTTCAACTATGGAATATAATGAAGGGAACATTATCAGAAAGAGGTGTTGGGGTAAATCATTAGGCATTTTGTCTGTTAAACCAAATATTTTACCTTCCTGTGTAATAGAAGGATGATCTGATGCTGCTAGAACACGCTGGTTACAAGCTGTCCTTGGTACTAAATAAAACATGTAATTTTTCATACTATCTTCCCTGTCCTGGGACTTCCTCAGTTTTCCTCTACAAGGTGAAATAAATTTTCCAAAGCTTGCTGATCTTGCAGTCTATGAGGACAGCTTGCATTTATACAACATGTTTCACTTACTCAGACTATTTGGAGAAACGTTCAGAGATACTCATACGTGACAGTAACAAAAACCAGCCCCAAGGTGGGTAAGGTACTTCTGACCAAATGTGCCACCTCCTGTCTGGTGCAAATAGCTAAGAAGGTAGCTGCTGTGGAATGGGTTAAATATTTATTTTAAGATCAAACTACAATTTAATTTAAATTAATTTAAATAATTTAAACACTGTATTAAAACCCTCCTAAGTGACTTGTAGGAAGTCCACACAGATTGTTTTGAGCTGATTGGTAATACTGATCAGAAGTCCTGCTGGAGTGGCACATTGGATTCTAACTGCTGTTTTATGAATCTTCCTTTCCTTGCATGTAGCAATCCTCCACACAACTGGAGATCTACAGTTATGCACTCAGCAGTATATATTGCAAGCCAGGCATGTTCTCTTAAAATCTCCACTGGTTGTATTATCTACTTCCTTGAACAGGACGATGGGGTTCAGGAAATTTGGTCTTTATTTCCTTTCTGCCACAAACTTGTCAAACAAGCCTGGAAAGGCCCTTTCCCTGTCTCTGTTTCTCTGCCCTGAAGTTGTTAGACCCCAGAGGAGACACCTCATTCAAGTCCTATGAACGTAACTGAAGTGATGATTTGGATACTGAGGTTAACAGGAACAGTGCATGCCAATAAGTAAATTTAAAAGTTTATCTCTTACCTTTCTAGCCTGTGCATGGTCATGGCTAGTGTTTTGTTCAGTTCCTCTATCATCCGGCACCCTGAAGGGTGAATGGGCAACGTGCTGGACCCAGAAGGAAGGTGCTGGCTGTGGCTGCCGTACTGGAGCTGGTGCTGGTGAGCTGCTAACTGGGATGGCAGGACAGTGTGATGCTGCTGGGTCAAAGGCTGCTGGGAGCTCTTCTGCGTGGAATAGGATGAGAGAGAGAGGTCTGGCCCCCCTAAAGGCATGCAAATCATGACTTTCTTTGGAGGTAGTGGAGGTGACAGTTTAACTGGCATACAAGGCAGTTTCACAGGAGCGCCAGGATCTAAAACAGAAGAAAGAGAGCCCTGGTGTTAATTTTCGTGTTAGTAAGATGGAGATGAGAGTATCTGCCTGGGTGAGCAAGTACTGAGGTTGCTACTCAACATGGAGTGTGCACACCTTCCCTGTTGTGACAGACAACTCCTATCGTACGTTCAGCATGGTCTTCAGAAAAAATACTGTTGTTTTGCAGCACTCCTGAGTCCCACAAAAACATCCCAGGGCTGTGTATGCCCCTTAATAAACACATGAAGCAATACTTAACAAGGCTTGTGGCACACTTTGACACTTTAAAGCTCTAATCCTCCAAAATAGTCCTGTGAGGTAGATGCAACTCCTTCCACTCAACAGGCACGCAAATAGGGGGAAAGCAATTAGGGCGAGAGCAACTCAGTGTCTGAAGTTACAGGATGACTCACCACCATCAGTGCCAGAGCAAAAGCTCAGGGATTCCTGATCCATCTCCGTCACTGCAGTGCAATTACTACAAGTCATGCTTCTTACAGCTTTGCAATGTGGAAAACATCTGGTGTAAAAAATTACATTATAGGGCAAAAGACAAAAGAAGTAAGGTTTGAATACTAAACAGGAGAGGTTTGGAAAAATGGAGGATACATGAGGAGAAAAATATAAAGAGAAGTAGGTTGTTAGGACTAATGTATTCTTTTACAGAAGACTTGGCAGGCACTTTCCTCTGGACTCATGCACTGAATTTTACCTTTTTAACTCTAGGCATGTTCACTGAAACCCATAGCTGACCAGCCAGGCTAAGACTTCCCTGACTTCAATGAGAAATCGATGAGAAGTACACAAGCAAACCTCGCTTCCAAAACTCAACTGCAGGATGGAAACTTTTAGAGTTACACTGTGAAATATTTTCAGAAGGGAAAAGTAACATGAGGGCTTGTAGTTGCCAAGATGGGTCCAGAAAAGGGTCATAACACATGTTAAGAGCAAAGGAACACTGTGAGCAACAACTCTGAGTTTGTCTGTAGGAGGAAGGTCAGGCCCTTTCCAGCCTGGAATACTGCAGACATTTGTCTCTGCAATGTAGCTCTCAGGCAAGGCTTGAATGATCTTTGGTCTCTTGCTGCTTCAGTCCACTGTTCTTGCTGCAACATGATAAGGGAATTGCAGGACCAGAATCTTCTTTTGACCCCAGGAAGCTTGGGAGTTAGATGCTGTTCTCCAAGTTCCAAAAGTCATGAGCCTCCTGGGCGCTATCAGATTTCTAAGTCCTATTCAAGATGGTTCTTTTTAGTATTAATTATCCTTTCCCTCACCGCCTTCATTCTTTCCTGCCTCCTGACCTATTCTGGGTATTGCCTGTACTAGCATCCATATCTAATTGCCAGGGTACACAAGGTTGATATGGGGACTTGCAAGCAATAACACTTCTTGAAAATGATTAAGGATCATAAGGTGAAAAAAGACCACGAGCCAAGTTCAGATATGTCTTTTGACTTATTTTAGCGCTAGTCATAGCTTCATTGCCTTCGCAGTATCCACTTGATAGTAGTGGTTTTGCTGTGCTAGGAACAACACATGGACAGTGTGAGCCGTCCCTCTCTCCAGAGGGTTTATATGCTAACAACATAGAGGGGCCGAAGGGAGCACAAAGATGAAATACAGCATGCTGGTTCTGGCTGGGGTAGAGTTAATTTTCCTCACAGTGTCTGGCATGGGGCTATGTTTTGGATTTGTGCTGAACACAGTGTTAATAATATAGAGATGTTTTTGTTATTGCTGAGCAGGGCTTGCACAGAGCCAAGGCCTTTTCTGCTTTTTGTACTGCCACAGTGGTGAGGAGGCTGGGATGCATGGAAGTTGGGAGGAGACATAGGCAGGACAGCTGACCCCAACTGACCAAAGGGGTATTCCATACCATATAACATCATGCCAAGCATGTAAAGTAGAGGAAATAAGGAGGAAGGAGCGATGTTTGGAGTGGTGGCATTTATATTCCCAAGTAAGCATTATGTGTGATGGGGCCCTGCTTCCCTGGAGATGCCTGAACACCTGCCTGCCCATGGGAAGTAGTGAATGAATTCCTTGTTTTGTTTTGCTTGTATGCGTGGCTTTTGCTTTCCCTATTAAAATGTCTTTATCTCAACTCATTTGTTTTCTCACTTTTACCCTTCTGATTCTCTCCCCAATCCCACTGATGGGCGAGTAGGCGAGTGGCTGCATGGGACTTGGCTGCTGACTGGGGTTATGCTATGACATAGGGGCATGGAGAAAAATTGGCCTTTCCACATTGCAGAGTGGGAGAGCTGTAGAAAGTAGAAACCAAGCCTTTCACCTTTAAATGTAATATTAAATCCACTTAACATGTTGTCTCTTGTAGGCAAAAATTCTTCTGATGTCTCTACCAAGGCTGAAATCTAACTCATAGGTTTGCCAAAGCAGAAAAAACCCCCACTTCCAGTATTTTCTATTCAAGAATACAAAGGTCTTCAAGTCACCTTGTTTTTCTTACAAGCATGTTATTTGTATATATTTCCTCTTTGTATCCTGTGTAAAAGAACACATCCCTTCAATAAAAGGTAAATAACAGAAAGAGTAAGGAGTAAATTGCATAGAGCCCTGAGAATAAGGCTCCTACGGGATTTGTAGTAAAAAAAGTGGTTTTTTTCAAACACTTGTGCTTCAAGCAACTTTACCTCTAGAGCTTGTCCTGAATTACAGAGACTACACTGACATCTGCACTTCCATTTTGACAAATGCAGCTTTACTTTTGGTTTTAGATCCTTTTCTGCAGTATGTGAATTAAAGTCTTCATTTGACAGTGCCTGTGCCTGGACATCACTCTGTGGCAGCCATCCTTAATGGTGAATTCAAAGAGATCCCAACTGCAGGCATCTTTTACTTTTGACAAAAGAATACCTGGAAATATCATCTGGGTTTGCTGCCTTTTGTGATCCTGCAGATCAGAGCAATATTGTATTTTGGAAGTGAGCACGACACTTCAAATAGTTCAGGTATAAAGCGAACAGGAATTCTTCCTTCTTTCTTCTAAATATAGTGAAAATTTCTTTTCTCATGCAAGCATTCATTTAGCAGAGTTGTGGCACAGGCACTGTGGCTCTGGAGTTGCACAGGAGTACAAGTTTAGCTTAATTATCCTGAGTAGCCACATATTCCATCACGAATCTGACACACACACTCTGGTTTCCACTCTTCACAACAAAGGTATGGACCTTTAGTTTCCACATAAATTTAAACAAATCCTTCACATCAACATGTTTTCAATGGTGACAGTGCTGGGTGACTCCACTGGACACCTGTCAACAATCTTCCCCATTATTTTTAATGTCTTTATTCAGACTGACAGTGCTACACCGTCTTGAGCTTGAGCTTGACGGTTCTTGAGCTTGTCTGAATATGGTCTTAATACCAAAACAGACTCTTGAAAATAAACCAGAGGCATTAAATCTACTTGTCTGCCCTTCACCTTCAGGAGAGTTCCACTTTGTTTAAAAAAAATGGTTAAAAAGAGAATGACTACAATGGGAGGAGAGTTCTGTCCTTTGGCTAGAAAATGTAACAGTGTATGTTCACTGACATCAGTAATGGAGACCTTGGTACTGCAAGTTCTACTGTGTGGTCAGATCAGTGAGTATGCTGAACAAGTCGGGCCGTGCAGGTTGGGCCCCAGGCACGCTTTTGGACACTGTGCTACCATCATCTAAAGGATAGAACAACTTCTCCCTGCATGTATGACTGAGGTGACTGAATTTTACAATTCTTTCCTCTGTTTGTTCTAATTTTACAATCTACATGATCTATGAATCAGGGGTGGTAACAATTATTGTCTCCAGCATGACATATACAACAGACATAGGTGTCTGTAGATGAATAAGAAGCTGGACAGGGGAAATATGAACAAGGTATCTATGATAAGTCTCTTCTCAGTGAAACATTAAAGAGTCTTAAATCATCACACAAAGCACATGTAACAGAAAAAAAGCAAACTGTGTGAAGCCAGGTGTGCAAGTCTGATTAATCTCTTCTGGCTGAGGATCTTCATGCTCAAGAGAATAATGAGCAATTTTGCAAGATGTTGGCTCCCAGTGGGATTGTGACCACTCAGCACTGTGTAATAACTTCTATGCTACAATTGATGAAAAAGATGTCAGACATCAACCTTCCCACTCTTGATGACAATCAGTTACTTAAAAGATAGTTGTGGATGCCACAATATTTGCTACACACCAGATGTTTGACAAACAGGCCATCCCTTACCATTTCCATTCACATCATTTTGTTAACATCTACAGCTGCTGCATTTCTTTTGGGGTTTTCACGAGATAGATAAACACATTTTCCTGTTGGACAGGTTTGCTCGTATATGGTTCTTCTAATATGTTTGTGGTAGACTGGAGCTGTGCACCAAGATGCTTCCTAGTCACTGAACATGGCTGGAGAACTGGTCAGCACACATTGAAGATACAACTGCTACAGATAGGGTGCTAGGAAGTTCTGGATGTATGGCGGCAAATGTTGCTGCAGCAGAGGTTGTATAAGGGCTCGTTAAAATCTTCAAATTCTGCCCCAGCTCAACTACAGCATGGAGAAAGAGGACATGCCTGGGAATCCTGGGCTTGTGGCAGAGCTGGCTGTGTTTGTTATACTGCCAGTGGTAGAAATGCTTCTTCTTGACTCCTTGCCAAATGTAAGCCAGCATTGTACCCTGACAGCAGGGAAGGTCAGCAGACTCCTGGGTGGTACAAGCAGAAACACGCTAGGAGATCAAAGGATTATTCCCCTTCTATACAGCAGTCCTTAGACTGTAGACTACTGCGCAAGCCCAGGATCCCCCAGGAAAGATATCAACAAACCAGAATGAGTTGATCACAGTGTCACTGCAAAGGTTGAGGGCTAGAGCACTAGTTGAGGGGCTGTCGTGTTCAGCTTGGAGAAACGCCAGCTTGCAGGGGGAACACCTGACAGCAGCTTCCCAGAACCTATGAGCAGATTATCAAAAAGGAGCCAGACTCTTCAGTGGTGTGTGGTGGGAGGAGGAAAGACAGTGGACTACAGTGAAAGAAAAGAGGTTCAAGACTGGATTATAAGGAAAATGTCTTCACCCAAAAGAAGAGGAGCCAATTAGTGGATGAGATTTATCCAGACCGGTTGTGCAGGTGGCATCCTCTGAAGTCTTCAAGACCCAGCTGGACGAAGGCCTGAGCAACTGGTCTGATCCCATAGTTGGCCCTGCTTTGAGCAGGAGATTGGGTTGAAGACCTGCTGAGGTTCCTTCTCACCTGAATGACCTTATACTGTGACCTTTGCTGTACTATATACAAGTACAAGTAATACAACTTGTCAGAAGGTTAATCACCTACTCTTTAAATTCTATCCAAGTAATTAATTCTGTAAAGTAACCTGCAAACTGCCCCCCTCCAAAACCAACCAACAAACAGTGCAAAACCCAGTGTGGCCTGTTGAGGGAGCTCCATAGTAGAAATGGGATGATGTGCCTGATGTTTGCTGGCACCATTTGGACAAGTAGCTTTTCCTTTTTCAGGTCTTCTCTCCTGTAATCACTTTTGCCTAAACGGCGGGAGTCTCTTTTCTTGTCTCAATGAGTTTTTGAGGAGATTCATAAAGACAAGTTAAAAACTGTTCTCAAAGATTTGTCATGCATCTCCTGCTGACTACAGCAAGATCTGCAGCCATGTCTTCAGGGGAAGATTTGAGACAGAAATTCTTTGCTATTCTTTGTCACCACATATGCATCCAAGGCTCAAGTTGAATTTGGAGAACAAAAGCAAGTATGCTTAGCCTAAAGGTTGAAAAGTATAGCTCTGCATGAATTCCTGTGGAGGGCCTTGAAGAGGGTTTCAAAGACGAGATTTCCTGATGCCTGTATGTGCTAGGTACTGTCCTCCAGGAAGCGGCACAGAGAGGAAGTATAGAGAGAGCAACTGCATCAAGGTCCAGTTTCCCATGAGAACCTGGTGAAGGAGAGCTGCTTTTGCTCGGCTGCTTCTGCCTTGAGCACAGTGAGAGAACTGTCCATTGCCCCCACATGAACGTAATCTCTCTTCAGGAATGTGGCCTGCCAGAGCATGCAGCTGGAGGTAATGTCACCGTGGAGGAAGCTTGTGGATTATGTTGTGGGCTCATCTACAGGGGACTCTTCTGACACACATGTGACTACTGCATCATAAAATGCTGTAGAGAGTATTTATTGGATAAGTTGCAGTTGCAAAAACTTCTATAAAGCTGTCACTAACAATCAGCTGTGATGTGGCAAGGCAGCAGGACCCCAGGCATTTATGTTCTCAAATGTCATTCGTGGCTCATCTGCATTATCAGAAGTAACTTTTGAGGACTTTTAACATTTCCTATCCTGATAAATGTCTGCCTCTAATTATGAATTAGTTCTGACTCTACATAGACATAACTAGTAAGCACAATAACAGAACTAAAAATGTGCTATGTGTCTCTTCAAAATGTTGAATGAAGAAAGAAAGAGATTGCAAAAAGCTTAAATGCAATAGCTAAGTGGCCAGATATAACCAAAGGTACATTCTACTCTAATATAGGGCTACATTTGGGCTCAAAGACACCCAGGTGTTGCTGAGATCCCATCTGAGTGGCATATATTTTGTTCTCTAGTGTTTTAGGAGACTTTATGGGTTACTGGTGATTCAGTTGGAAAATATCTAATTAATTTCAGAAAACATTATATGTGCTGGTAAAAATTAACAGCTTAATGAATCAAGATCAAAGGGATATTTACAACACTGGGGTCTACCAAACCAGATGTGACTAGTCTTCTCCTCACTTGGCCATTAAAGATTTTATGATGATCTGGGGACTTTATCTTAGCACCCCAATTAAATTTGGTCCCAGGTGGTTATTTCAGCTCCTCCTAAATTTTCAGTGAAGGAAGCTGCAAGTGTTGTCCTAAATGCCTGGGTTCTGCAAGTGGATATGGGCAAGAAAAAAAAAAAAAGAAATTCTGTCCATGAACATTGTCTAATAACAATCATATCTGAAAATGAGTAGATTTCAGGAGGTGAGTGGCCAACCTCCTGAGGAGTTGCCTGGCCAAGAGGACATGCAGAGCAGTGAAACAATGGCATCAAAACAGTTAAGGTTCCTGTTTTTCTCCTAGGGTTGCCTGTCTTCTAGGGCTATGTGGGCACTTCCACATCCAGTACTGTGACAGGGATGTTCCCTGTGGAGGCAGCATCATCAAGACCACAGGAGATGGCATGAGGACAGGCATGGAGCACCTTCTGCAGCGGTGCTGCTACCACTCCCAGTGGCTGCCCTGCAGTCTGCTCTTGGCTCTGGCCCTGTTTCTGTACTGTCCCATCCCTACAGTGCCTCAGTCTTGAGAAGAAGCATGCCAAGGTTCTTTCACCTTTAAAATGGATTTTTTTCTTTTCATTATCCACAAAATTAAATGTGCTTTTACGTGTTTATTTAGGCCTGCTCTTTTATGTGCATTTCTTATCAATTTAAAGGCCAATCTTTTTCTTGGCACAAGTGGATAGATAGTTGAGATGGTTCAAAATGCTTTCAGAGGAAAGAAATGTTTCTTTTCTGTCTCTAAAACCTTTATTAAGTTCTCTGTCAAACCCTGTAAGTCAGTCTTCATAACTTTTTTGAAGGACTTTGGGATAAGTTCACAGCAAGTGGTGGTCAGATTCAAAGGAAACTTTTTTCCCTCAAGGTTTGTATTTAAAATATTTCTCCTTTTTTTTTTTTCCTTCTGACCATGTCTGGAGTGATTTTTTTAATATATGTTTGTATAAAACATGTTTCTATTAAATAGATACACTTATGTACACATACACAAATATATATTTAGACAGAAGTTTAGTTGCTTCTGCATTTTCACCTGTGTACCTGAACCCTTCACAAGATCACATCTCCTCCTGCAGTCTCTTGAACAGAGCTACCAGACCATTAAACCTCTGTCACTCTCCACTAGCCATGCCTAATATGTCCTAATTTGTCCTTCAACCTTTTCACAAATTCTTCAGTAGAAAAATGTGTATACAACAAGAACAGGTAAGTTTTCATCTCGAATGCCAGGATTCCGATTTTGCTTGTTTTCTCTCTCACAAGCTGAGGATGTCTCTGGAGTAATTAGTAGAAGAATTGCATTAATTCTGCTTCTCACTGAGGAGGATGCTTCATTAGGATTGATTGCTCATTTCCAAAGATTGTACACGGCTAACATAATTACTAGTGAAGAACACAGGGCACTGAGCAACACGTATATCCTTTAGAACACCAAAGTAAATGGACCCTTAAGAACAAGCTGAATACTTTTCTTTTCAAGGAATGTATAAGCAAGGGTTTCAGTTTCACCAAGAATAACTGCCAATTAAATTACATCTCTATGACTAAATTTGAATCTCTGTTCCTTTTCCCTGAAGGTGCTGTATATGCATGTACAAGAGTCTACCTTCATGTGCATACAAGACTTTCTATAGGACTGGATCAGACACCACTAAAGGCCACCACAAAGCAAGAGAAGTCACAGTTCTGTTTCATTTTCATTGGAAAGTCATCACCATCAAGCAACTCGCTTACACTGATAGCTTGAGCCTGATTCTGCTTCACACAATATTTGCAGCTGCAGAAAAAACAAAACTACACCAGAAGCCCTCGCCCTTTGATTCTTCTGCTATCTCTTACAAAAGAATGGCTTATGAATGAAGGACATTTAGTACCCGAGTTTTTTCCTATGCTATTCCTGTATTTTTATTTCTTCCATATCAGCTTCATTTCTGAGCAATGTCTCATAACTGGGACAGAGTTTTTTTGGGAGATCTGGTTTTGTCCTTACATGAAGCCATTAATACTGCTGCCTGGCTTTGCAGGCTGCATGACTGCCCATTCAGTTTGTAGCACAAGGCAAAATATTAACCATTATGTGCAGATTTTGGCAGGTAAGAAAGTAAAGAGGTTTCACATAAAACGTACAAAACTATACAGAACAAAAAACTGTGGTCATCCAAACAGAAACATGAAGAGACTACGAAGAGATGAGAGAAAACCAGAATATGTTCTTTCCTAATGAGCTCTTTCCTGATATAGATCTGAACCTGAATAAAAAGGGCATTAACTGTCTGGAAAAAAAATCTACAATGGGTTAATGTGGGCTGAGTAATTCTTACATCAGCTCTGAAAATATCAGGGCAGCATTAACACAAGATCAATCCAGGGGGAAGACTGGTAGCTGTACCAGTACAGAGATGCACCACACCTCATTTTCAACTCAGGATTTTGAGGTGCTGCCTCCTGTGCAGCACCTGCGATTAAGAGCAGACTGTTCAAAAGGTGTAGGCAAGCATTTAGGGAACCTATTTTGGTCTGTGCAAATATAGCTATCCTTTGCTTCAGCAGTCTAAATGCGAGACAGGGAAAAGGAGACACCAATCCTCCTTCCCCATGTACCTAGAACTTTGAATCCCAAAGAGCTTGGACACTCGTGAAAACGTGTGGAACACAAAACAGACCCTGTGTTGTTTACTGTTGCTACCTTCCATGCAGTGAGAGATAAACTGCGGCATAAACCGCAGGACATCAAAGTCCTGGGAATTGGAGCTGGACTCACCAGTGGGAGGGGAGTAGTCAGAGCAGGGGAGGAAAGGGAGAACAGTTTGTCAGACTGTAAGCAGGAAAGCAAAATGGCAAGAAGTCATGGGACAGAATTGCCTGTGTAAGCATTGGCAGGCAAGTAAAAGACAAACATATGGAAAAATATAGGGTGTGTGGAGGGGGACCTGTCCACATGCCAGTTGAAGGGACAAAAAACAAAGAGCAGAAGGAGAAATCAAAACTCTCCCTTTCCCCTCAACTCTCATGCCTTTCCTCATTAAGGGCATTTGAAGATATCCCAGTATTTTTCTGATACTTCCTTTCCCATCAAAGCACATCCTGCAATTTCAGTGGTGATGGTAAATCTTGATGAATAAGAGTGAGCAGGGTTAGGAAACGCCACAGCGGTCTTAGGTAATTACAGCTGAGAGGGGAAGTGCCCTGGAGCAACCTTGATGAAGGTGTACTCTGAAGATTTCGTGATCCCTGCCCTAGGTACAGCACATACATTACCAGCACACATAACAAGTGCAAACAGTGTTACAGAAGGAGGAAGAACATTGAGAACCTCGCTATAATGGCAGCTTTTCCTATAAGGGAAATGGTGGTGCTGAGGGTCCAGGAATACCTACTTACCAGTTAAGTGGCTGGCAATCCTGGCAATAGGTTTAGGAGGCAGGGCAGGGGGCTGTTTGAGGAGGGACAACTGTTTCACTGGGGTGTCCTCATGGTCTCCAGGGAAAGCGGCAGATTTTTTGGGGGGAAGTAGCAGGACTGGCTTAGCTGTAGGATCTTGGGACAGGAGGACGCCGGATTCATTGGATGTGGGGCTCTCTTCAGACACTGGAGGACACAACCACATCACAGACGCAACAACGTTACGAGCAAAGCAGCAGCGGATACAGCCGTAGTCAGACAAGAAAAGCAGCGCAGCAATGCAGATTAGGAATGACTCATAGATTTCACTCAAACATCATTTAACGTAGAGAGGAGGAAAGAAAGAAAGACAGGAAAAGAGAAAGAGTAACACACATCTACAAAACAGCCAGATTTCCCATTACTTCTGACAGAAGTCAGTTCCTTATGTCAGGCTGGAACGTATTCCCACTTCTGGAACACAAATCAAGTTTTATAATGTCACATCTCTGATGGTCTGTCACCACAGTTTGCCCAGGACCAGATATGTTAACAGGTGCTCTGTACACTCACACTGTTAAATGTAAAAGCACCTCACAGCACCTACTTTGTTTCAAATGGGCTGCGTAGCTGTGCAAGATCATGGATGATTACTTCTACTGCTCACTTTTCCTCACTCGACCTTCGTCCACAACTCTCAGCAGCACAACATGATGCAGAAAGAGGAGCTAACCTAGATGTAGAGCACTGCTGTCTGTCTGCACAGGCTGGGGAAGAAGGGTGCCCCCCAGGGTAGGGCAGCTGCCTGTGTTATTACTGACAGATGTGTGGTGTGAACATCACTCTACATCATGTGGCAGGTAAAGGGCATGATGTTGTACCCCAGGGTTCAAACATGTCGTCAGCTCTCTGCCCTAGAGCTCACTGACACATCGAGATGAAGATGGAGAGCTGGAAATCTACTTCTACATGTTCACAAAGTTCAGGGATTTTGCCTTACTTCAAGAGAGGTTACTTGCTTAGACATAGAGGTTACTTCTTTGCCATATCAGTCAAAATTTCTCATGAGCATTCAGTGATAATCTCTATGCTGTCACCTCCTTCTACACCAGAAGACCTTCTACTTTTACAAGGATTTCTCAAGGCTAAGCACCAAATGTTAGAAGTCAAAAATTTGTTTCAAACAGCTTAGAGTACCTACATCATAACGTAAACAAGATGTTACCTGTCCCATCCATGATCTCTGTGGTTGGGAGCACCTCGTACGAGCAGGGTTCCACAGATGCTGGGACTGACTCCAGTTCTGCTAGGGCTGGCAGGGACACCTGGCTGGAGCTCAGCACTTGCCCGGAGCCCAGTGGCTGCCCATTCTCCAAAGCTCCTTCTTCATTTGGTATGGAAAGTTCCCCATCTGTTCATAGTTGGAGAAAAGAAGGATGACAAAAAAGACACATAAATAAGATGCAGACAGAATTTTAAACGAAATCTGCTATCTCCATTAGATTGGTTTCAAGTGAGGAACCTGGACTGAGATCTTCTATGTATACATGCACTGGGTTTACGTGGAAAGGTTTTGGTAGCAGGGGAGCTACAGGGGTGGCTTTTGTGAGAAGCTGACAGAAGTTCCCCCACATCTGATGGAGCCAGTTTCAAGATGGACCCACTGCTGGCCAAGGCTGAGCCCATCAGTGATGGTGATAGCATCTCTGAGTGAACATATAATATATGTCAAAATTCTGTGTGGATCTTTTGCTCTACCCTAGGATGGTCACTGTGAACCATGGTCTAAGTTGGTTGGTCCTGACCATCCTTGACCCATGGGAACATGCAGTCCCATCCAGGGCCAAGGAACCTGTTTTCCATCTGTCCCTGTTGACTCTGGGAAGTCAGGAATGAGAGTGGGCTTGAACTGAAGCTATGAAGCTTTCTTAAAGGGTATTAACAGACACTGTATATAATATTTTAATAATAATAACAAGAATTATTCTCTTCCCTTACACCAACTTTTATGCTATAAGGGACACATGCAAAATCACAAGAATATGTCCCTATTTTACATACAAATAATTTTATGTAAGGGAGAGAACAATTCTTATAGTTGCCTGATGTAAGGTCTTGATACTGGGATATATCAGATTCCACTTAGAAAGCCTGTTTTTATAGTTACTAATAATATCTCCTCTATCTGAGCAAAATTTCTGTAGCAGCAGCTGGCATTTTCTTTCCTATCAAACACCACTTCACATTAGAAATAATAAAGAACAGAAGAAGGATTGAGATAATTCTCTATGGTGCCAACCTGCATGATTTTTATCTCAGAACTTGTTAAGCACAGCACTCTGGTACCTGGAGGCAATGACTACATGGACATCACAATTAGAGTTTTATAAAGCAAAGTGTTCAGCCCCTGTGGTTAGAAATGGAAGCCTGAAAATATAAGTGAAATGTGACCTGTAAGACTGAAAACCAGCAGGTAAATAAGCAGAGCATTTGAAATACTTTTAAAATTGAAACTCAGGATTACAGGATCTGGTTTTTGATTTTTGGGCACCACTGATTAGCCATATTACTGCTCAATGTACTGAGTGGAGATGTCCATTAGTCAAGTGAGTGCACATTTTCACCTCATAGGGCTAAGATGTGCAAACCACTTTGGAAAACAATACTGAAAAGTGAAAAAGGTTAAGCCTCACTGTGGTGCCAGGACACAGCAATTAACAAGTCTGAAAGTATATTAGCTGATAACTATTCAGAATTATGTTTCTGCCATTTAAAGCTTCTCTTCAGCAAGTGACTTTTTTTGGTTTTGGGTTTTGTTGGAGGTTTTATGAAGAGCCAGAGAGCTATTAGGGCAACACAGTCACATCATCCTAGACTGAAACCTGACCCACGGCTTTGAGAGCAATCAACTGAGCAGCCTAAAAGGTGGCAACATGAATTAAAGCTAAAGGCTTTGGCCAAGTGCTTGCAGCACAGCCTCCTTTCTAACTGCTGTGGTCATTCAATACAAACCTATTTATTTCCCTAGGCAGCAAAAATCAGATAATAGTTCAGCCAGTATTTAAGCTGAATGTTTTTCGACTTAGCTGTTTGGGTGGAAATGCTACGTATTCTGTGCTTGCTCTCTCCCTTCCATAAACACACACGTCTACACGTGTTTGGGATAAGGACTGACGTTCTCTCAGCTACCTGGTTTCATGAAAGAGCGTAACTGTTTATGTAGAGCACCTGCTTCTTGAATGAAAGGCGGTGACTGTGTCCAGCAATATATTCATTAATTCAGTGCATTAATTCAGACTAAATATGACTGTAACTATGAGCAGAGAAAACTATGCATGATAGTAATCCAGTAACATTTGTTTTTTGGAGGGATGTCTACACATTTTTCCATCAAGTGAAATGCCTACTGTAATATGCTGAACATCTTACTGAACATCTTACTATCTTAAGTGCACTATGTGCTTCTCAAGGTATATTAGCATGATTTAAGAAAACAGCATTTGAATGATCCATGAAGACTTACAATTGCAAAAAAAGTAAAATGTAAGATAAAATTTTTGACCTTTGGTCATGATAATAAGCATGGCAGCTCTCTGTACTGACAGCACAACCCTTTTTAATCTTCATTTAGGGTCTAAAACTTGTCCTTGGATTTGAATGAAATCGTCTGACATGGCACAGCATCATGACTGAAATATACACCCTAAATCAAGCCATTCTTAAAGAAGAGCTACATGGGGAGCTGCTCAAGTACAGCAAACAGATCAAATACGCAGAAAAAATAATGTGTAGAGTGCAGAGTATCTTAGTGTGAATTAATCCTGCATCATAGACATGCTTGACAACCAGATATAAAAGGCAAATTACTTACTATTTTTAAAATATTAAAGCTATTCCAGTTAGCTGACATACAAATGAAAAGAATCCTGGTAATGCAATTATTACATATACATGGATGAACCGATTCGTTTTCAGGAATCAGCTTTGGGTTTAAAGTTAATTTTGCACAGTGATAACATATGTAATCTTTTGTTCTCAGACTTGCTAAATCCTGTGCTGTGTTTTCACAGAGCCTGATGCTACTTAGTGGAGAATGACTTCCCCACAGTCCATGACCTGTAATAACATCAGCTGAGTGTGAATCTGGACGGGTCCATGAGAGAGTAGCTTGAACTCTGCAGCAACAGGAGTACGTGAAGGCTGCTCTTCTGTTACTAAGGAGACTCTGCACACCTGAAGTTACCGAAGAAACACAACCTCAGAGAAAACTCTCTGATGCAGAAGACTCTACCCAGACTCTGATTCACCTTAGCATGTGAAAACCACAGCATGGGTTGAAGACTCAGAGATGCACAGATGATGTGTTCAAAACTTGTAGCTCCTAAGCATGGTTTGTACTCCTGAACTCACCTGCCCCTTCCACTTTCAGATACTTTTAAAACATCACCTGGTGTGAAGCAGCCCACAGTGCATCACGCTGACTGACACAGACCAATCTTGTTGTGTTCTGCCTGTTGTAGCTCTGCCTACCTTCCCACAGTGTCTTTTACTCTGAATACCTTGGACTATGCAACCTCTTGCATATCTGAAAAGTGCCATGCTCATGCATTCCTTCTACAGAAAAATTGCTATGGAAGTCAAAATGGAGAGTTTGAAATCCTGGATTTCATTGCGTTGTCTCTTTCAGTATTTGCCTGCTCTCAAGTAGACTGTCCAGGCAAGCATTCTTGATGGCAAAGGCTAGCAAGGACAGAAAAAAAATCATTGTCCTTCTCTGTCATGACCCCATGGGTAGGGAATGGAAAATTGAGTGTTCTTGCATGTGGTGAAGACCTGTCCCTGGAGCTGTTTCCCACCCAGACTTGATGGCTACCTTAGCACAACAGCTGGGATCCTTCTCAACTCCAGTCCCTAAGCAGGCCCCTGTTTTGTGGGATCCCATGGAGTTTGAGACAGGCTGCTTCTGGAGAAGTTCAAAACCTTTCAATTTCACTGCAATACAACTGGCTCTCCAGTGGCTGCCATGCCTTACTCCTTGCCGCACTACCAAAGCCACTTTGTCAAGCTTATCCTCACATACTGTCACAAAATCTGCCTTAGCACATAAGTGCAACAAGTACAAATCCTGTCAGAATTTAGGTTACCTGAAATTTAAGTCTAAATCCATCATTTTGATTAGATAGAGCATATAAAAATACAAGAGTATAAAAGATGAAGACTGCCCATGCTTCATTGTAAAACCATTGCACCATTGCCATTGAAGAAGTAATCAGTACACACTCATATTCAGAAATTTCTCACTACAAGCAATCTCATCTACATTAAAAAAAAAGAAGAGGTATTAAAATACTTCAAACAGATTTAATTCTTTGACCAGCACCATGAAACAATGGACAATTCTAAAGACACATGCTTTTGGGATGGTTAAACCTTTATGTGAAAATCAAAGGTGTTTATCTATGTAGATAAAGAAGCAATGGTATAGCAAAAATGTGAATTCTTCTAAATGTTGAGGTATGTTCAAATGGAAGAGGTATTTTTAAACTCTCGGCACTACCTGCCCACAAACTATTAGAACAGCAGGAGCTTCATCAGATACTTCTTTAACTCACTATTTTCCAAAAGTACAGAGTACTTGAAAAAATTATAATCTTTGTCTACCTTTTCAGAACAGTCAAGTCACAGAGCCCTGGAAATGGAGGATAACAGAAACTGATTCTGTCATGAGTTTGGCCCTTAGCAAGAAAAGAGCTCTCTGCAGTTCAGTCTGGAGCAGCTTCACTTGACTAATTTAAGTGTGGGGATCACTGAAGTGATAACAGCATTTCTTGTTTTCCAAATATAGCAGCTGGACTGCAGTGACTCTCCCATACTTCCCATGTGAATACTGTGACTTGCTGCACTCTGATAACTTTCACCTGATGGATGACACAAAGTCCTCTGGAAAGCCAGCAAATCCCAAGGCAAACAGGTTGGAGAGTCATTTTAAACAGCAGGCAAACAAAACAGCTAATTTTGTTTTTCTTCAACACAGAAGATATGAAAAAACCAACACTAAGCACTCAGCAAGAATTTTTTTCCTTGGGTCAGTCTGTCCACACTGTTTCCTTTCATTGGTATGGATTTGTTTAAGAAACAAAAAGCCAGAATTACTCACAGGCTGTTTCTGCCTGCTTTGACCACCTCTTAGAAAAAGCAGACAAAGAGATTTAGTATTATGGCTACACTACTGTCTGTGCAAGATGCCTCTTGGTATGGAAGGTGCTACATAATCAAATAGAGCCTTGTCCTAGAAAATGCTAAAAGTCTGTTGTTTTCTTGAAGGATTAGAGGTTACCTAACAGGAATTAGAAAGAAAATGTTACTTCCAGTTAAAGTTCTCAGTGAGATATATCCTTTATTAGAATTACTCTCAGATTATTACACCACTGAAGGAAATAATGCTTTTGCTCTATACATTTTGCCTTGCTCATATCCTTGTATCATCATAGCTATTTGATTACTGCTGCTATTCTTGTGTATCACTACTTTCTTCTCTGCCCTCCCTCTCTCTTTTCACATCAGCTTTGTAAAGGTGAAAAATTAGTGTAAGGAAGAAATAATTTATTTCTTTCAAAGACCTCCAGACAGCTTACTATCTGCTTCACAAGATGACACAGAAGGTTACAAACTGCAGCATTATTTGATCAATAGAAAAAGCTGAAGTGCTTTGGTAGCATTACAAGGGGAATCTCCCTGAGTTTCAACATGGAAGGCAGAGTCAGACTTCACAGGAAAGATTTTTCCTGGGGAAGCCTTTAGGTGTATATAGGGATGGTTCAGAAGGCAACTACATGTGGGATGTGAGGCAGGGATGAAGGTCACTCCCCAGACAGAGGCGTGGCTGAAGGCTGCCTTCTGAGCTGGCTGAGGCACCGACCACTTGGTGTGACAGCCTGGACCACGCCTCGCTGGCTGCAGATCACACTCCAAAACTTGGAAAACACAAAGCAGTGAGAAGGGCTAACCTTTTGCCCTTCTTGCCAGGAGTTGTTTCTACCCTGAAGTTGCATCTAGGATGATTTCTAGGCCAGCAGGTCATATTGAGAGCATGGACAGTGTTAGGTGTGAAGGATTAGAAGCATCTAGAACACATAACTGGCAAAAACTGTAAAATTTAATGACAAACATCTTTTTGTTGTTGTTTTGCAGTGTTTTGTGGTTTGTTGGTTTTTAACTTAAAAAAATTAACAGCCTGGGTTAGTAAATTTTTAAACTCCTAAAAAGATAGAGTAAAAGGTAGGTAGCAGATTTAAGTGTTCCTGAATTTATGAAGTAGACTATACTTCTAATACCTGTGAAAGTTTATAATTTCTATCGAGTTCTACCAGATTTTGTACTGGTATTGTCAAAGTCTTTTAGATTTTGAATTAATGAGGCTTTAAAGCATGTACATAAGTTCTATTGCGATTAAGAGGTAACTTTGTTACATCTTTATATAATTTGTCAAATTAATTGCCTTAACTATTGACAAGGGAAGCAGCAAAACAAAAAAAAGCTGCACTCAAAGATTGACACGTAAGTAATAGATGTGAAGTATGTATTGCGTTACCAGTGTAAAACAATGCTGTTTGTAAAACAATAGCATTGTGCATAAATAAGACATTACCAACTCAACCAATTAATTATCCTGAACAAGGAGTTATTATCTCTTCTGAGCTGTTTCAAGGGAAAGTGCAGTGTTCTGTGCTCATCAGCATCCAAAACCTTTAAATGTTTCCCTTTCCCACAACAGTTAATGCCAAAGTGACTCAACCAGACAATGGCAACACGCAGAGGCATGAACCCACTATATCTCTCCACAGTCTGGATGCTTTGCTCTTTTGTAGTGAGTGACTACTGCCTGTTGCTGTGATTTCTACTTCTACTGCTTTCCATTTCTGGTTAGTTTTCATTTTTATTTGCTGTGTAACTATCACATGTATGCAGAGAGGGGCAGACCACGGCAAAAGAAAGAGAAGTGTTTAGGGATCTTATTCTACACAGTCTTGCAATTCAGAACTCTATTACCAGTTCCTAGTGCTACAATTATGTAGTGTCTGGCCATAAAACTATATAGGATGTCAATTTGCTGTTGTGAAAAGAAGAACACTTACCTTTATCAAAAATTTCTTTCAGCACTCCTCGTTTTATAAGCTCCTCTCTGCTTTGCCTCATTGACATTTTTCTTTCCAAAGCTGTAAGCAAAGGATAAGGGTCAATATAAACAGAAAAGAAGGGAAATTATTGTTTTAAGAGGCTCTATGCCTTTTAAGGCATTTAAAAAAAATGCTCTTTCTCCTCTTCAAGTCAGTGGAAGTTCAGCATCTTGAAATAAGGGCTGAGAATCTGCCTGCTGCTGTAGTGTGGCTGTTATTGACAGAAATGGCAACAGACTGACTGATTTGAGGGCATGTCTGCACACCTACTGCTTGATTTTGACACATGAGCCAAGCATTTCTGATTTCTGTGGAGAATTAGAGACAGCAAAGGGAGGAAAAGGAAATTAGTGCAGAAGCTGGAGAGGGAAAGGTAAGAAAGAAGGCAACATAAAGGATCAAACCAAGGAAAGATGTGGCCACAGAACATAGCCATGGACTGTCTCCAGGCCATGGAAGAGGATGGAAGCCAAGGCTTCTTTGCAACTAATTCCAGTGAGAGCAGATCAAGGTGTTTGGGACAAACAAAAAATTAGCTGTTTAAGAGTCTTCTCCTCCCTGGTGGGATATTTTCCCCAAAGAGATGTAAATGAGTGAAACTCCAAGAAAGCCGCTGCAATTTACACCAGATCTGAACAGCCTGAGTTCTGTGTTGGCTGCTGGGAGACCGTGGTCACTGAGGCAGCAAAGCAACAGATCGAAAATACATATTTCTTTAGTGCAGTAGTAATTAAAACAATGTCCAATTAACCAAAACACCACAAAGGACACACACTCAGGGAAAGACCTGGAAGCCAGCAAGTAAGGGGCACAAGAAATGATGTGCAGGAGTGGCTGCGACTGCACCCGCTCTGCAAGAAACAAGTCTGCGCCTGCCAAAAAAGAGGCACAGTCAAGGGCAAATTGCTTCTGCCATATGCTCCTCCATCAGACCCAGCACAGATGCACGTACACACAAATGAACCGGGACTTAGCATCTTCAGCCTGCCCAAGGCAGATTTAAAGCAAAAGAGGCTTGGAAACCCTCTCTCCTTCCCCAAACCAGGAGGGTGTAACCTTTCTTGGTGCTGCTGTGTGTTGACTGCTACCACATGGACACATATATTTGGTGAATTAGCTCTGCTTATACCGGCACACTGCTCTTGTTGCAACTTAATTGCTGTCAGATACTTAGGGCTCAGTATGAACAAGGCCAGCTCTGCTTCACTCTTCTCCATAGCACAAATTTAGGTTTCCCCATTTTTAAAATGAGTTTTGAACATGTATTCTGCAGGACAAAGATGACCACTATGTACAGTCAGGAGCTAATTAAAATCCCTGGTCTCCCCAGGGAGAGACACACTCTCTGAGCTTCAGCATGGATCAGAATTAAAGGCAGGTCCCTTCACTTAAGTACAAGACCCCAAACCCATTAACCAGCTACATGGTGCAGTCTGATTTTGGAAGCTGTTAACCTAACAAGCCACAGCATTTTCCAGAGTGCCTTAGACCCATTTGAAGAAGTGCTTTAGGCACCTCAACTGACTTCCAATGAAACACCAATTTTTAAGTTTCTAATATACTTTTGAAAAGAAAGGCCCAACAATCAAACTCTGGAGCCACATTGCAGACTGCTCCCCAAGCTGACTTTTCCCTGTGCTGAAGGGGTTTTGTTCTGGTACAGCATTCAAAGTTTTTTCTTCTTCCTCCTTAAGAATAGCTGCCCTCAAACTACCCCCCCCCAAAAAAACCCCACAAATCCCAAAAAAACCAAAAAAACAAACCAGAACAGCTAATTCCTGAGCTTTCTCCCACCAAAGTTTGAGTTTAAAGAGCAATTTGGTGGCACTCAACATCTTTTCCAATAGGTCTCAGAAAGTGTAATGTTCTGCTAGCATAAGCAGCAAACAGCACGCAGCCTGCCTGATCTTGCCCTCCGGTGGGAAAGCAAGGCAGGTGAATCAGCAGCAGTTTCTGCATATAGACAGCAGCACTGCCCACAGAACAAAGACACAGGCAAATCCTGCTATTTCTGCACTTGACCATAGATGGCTAAGTAAGAGATCCACATTTTACACACAAATTCATTGGCACCCACCTGGGTTCACTCACCCTCCTGCAAGGCTATGCATGACTACCAACTTCATGGCTAGAAGGTTCCATCACATTGTCATAGTACCAGTAAGAAACAGTGATTGTGTAGACTGGGGTTAAGGCGATTGGGGAATCAAGTGCTAAAAAGGGTTATCAGGATATTTCGAAGTGCAGGAGCATCTCTTTCAAACCAGTTGCTGAGGAAGACCCTCCAGCAGTGACCAAGACTTCTCAAAGTAGCAGACTATTTTTGCAGTTGCGGAATTTCAAAGATAGAATATATGTATATTTGGAAGACTGTATATATATATATATATGTATATATATACGGGCTTTTTAGATACTCCCTTTTAGTTGTAATCTGCTTGTGTTCAAGAATGAAAAACCCACAAGCCTCGAGCTGAAGCTCAGACAAAACCAATTTTTTCAGTTTCTAAATCCTTTCTAAGTAGGTACAGGACTTATAGTATTAATTATTTTCCTACTAAGCCAGTTTAATTAATAAGATATTTAGAGGAAGGGCATGCTGGGCTAAGAGCAGCACTGAATGATAATAACAGATGTTATACTAAAGCTATGGAACATGCTGCCTTTCTTTAATACATATCTTCCTCCCAAACAAGTGTCGTACATTTAAGTGCATAACCTGCTATGCTACTGCTGATCAGATGGTGAAAAAAATACAAGCACTTAGATGCAGAACTCATTAGGATCTAACAGCCTGAACAATGAAATGCTTTACTCAGTCTGTATTTCTCTGGCAAAGATTGCCAGTTCTTTTATGAAGGATTTTCTTTTCAAGCAGAAAGCTGGTACAAAGTAAATTCATTCACTCTCCACTGAGAAGGAATCCATTCACAGCAGAGGCTAAATATAAACCTCTGAATTAATCCTTGATTCACAAGAACCGTGTAAATTCTGTGATGGGAAAAAATGAAATATAATTAATATTTAAGAAAAGATGTATTACTTCATTAGTGATTTTTCTTGGTGATTAACCTAATTTTTTTCATTTGTACAACCTTCCAGGAGATTAGAAATAAGCATTAAGCCCTCTTTATGGGATCTACTTATGCCAGAAACTAGTTACTGTAACGAATTCATCCACTCTCCAAGAAACTCTCAGTTACTAGTTTATAGAAATGAGCCTATGTGTATTTTATGGTATAAGTGTACAGATTTTGCCAGTGTGCTCTGCAGTACGCCGTTCCTCTTATGCTTTGATGAAGAAACAGTGGGAAATGTTTTTATTAATGTTTCTGAGCTGGTATTTTTGAACTCGTCCCTTAGGAGTTGCACCCCTCTGCTGTTCAAGCAGAGTTTTTCTCTGTGGCAGACCCATTAAGATCAAAAAAGGCTTGACAGGGTCAGGAGCAGTTCCTGCCCCTCCATTCTGGAAATCAAACACAGTTTTGTCTCATCCCTTTAACAGGCTGCTGTGCTGTGTGATGGCAGTGGCTGTGGGCTGCTCCTCCAGCCAAGAAGGTGAAGCTCTCTGCTGCCTCTGTGCCAAGCACTTCTGTTGCTCCATTAACCAGCCAAAGAGGCACTTATGTAGTCAGGACATGTAACCTTTCTGTCCTTCCCATCCAAGACTAAAACATCTCGTATGAACTATTCCAACCTGCATCCATATGAGGGAATTATAAATTAATAATAAATATTATTATACAAGATAAAAATAAACCAGCCTCCTTTGCAGAACTTGTCACGTTGCTGCTTAAACCAAAGGGCGGACTTAATAAACAAGTCCTGCCTTTTTCATTTGACAATCAAAATGAAACCCCAGTCTATGCTGGTCAGTTGGATCTTAACCTTGCTTTTTTCTGAGGTTGCCCTTGGCCTTTGTCTTAAAAAGCACTGGGGGATGCTTTGCATGAATTCTTCCTTTCAAAGGCCACTATAATTTTCACAATGATTTTAGGAAGCAAAGGTTGTTATAGGATGGAGCTGAGTGCAGAAACTCTCTGGTGCATTAATTGTATGTGTTTTCAATAGGAACCTGCTTTGCTAATAATTCAGATTGAATAATTAGAAACAAGTAAACCAATTTATTTGCACAGTGTTTAGATAAACAACCATCAATGTTTTCTTTAAACTTGTAAGTAAGGAGAGATTTTGAAATGTGATGTATAAAACATGTTACATCATCTTGAAATTTTTCCAACTATGTAGACCTTCTTAAAAATCAAATGGAGCAGGACTCACCTGATATAAATTTTTACAGTGTGGGCTTCTGCCTCTGAGTTGGCCTCCTTACAAACTAAGAGCAAGTCTTGGGCATGATTAACCTCAGACTAACGTGAGCATCTAAACCAGACTGAACTGCACCTTGGAAGTGCCTATTAGGCTTCACTGACTGTAAAGGAAGTTAAGGGGGAGTAGCTGACATAAAGATGCATAAAAATAGGGCTGAATACACTCCTGAAATCAAAATTGACTGAAGACAGTAGTTTTAAGAAAAGAAATGCTGCTGTAGATTGAAGTCTTAGAGCTGAGGAAAATGTAGATGCGTCAGCTCACAGAGAGCTCCATTAATTTTGGGATTGTTTTAGTGACTGTGGCATGACACCCAGCACTGCTGCTGTGAGCTTGGGGTTTGACCACTGTCACAACATAACTTGGTTGTAATAACTGTTTTGCTTTGCCCAGTGCTGAATATGAATTTTGCTTGGCTTCAAATATGAATAAGTCTCTTGAAGCCTGAGAGAAGTAAAAGTATTCCAAGAGGTTTCTGAATCTTTGAGATTTAAAGTTCCTTACAGAAGTTTTGAGTCTCTCTAGTATCATCCTGGATTTTCCTGTAAGAGTACCATCTACAAAATCTAATTCAGACAGATTACTACCTAGAAAGGATTAGGAGCCGCTTTTTGTCTGTGTGTCCGCCCATGACATTTCTTGTTCTGACTGTAGCCTAGCACTCCCATTCTATGAGATAACAAAATAAGTGAACAATAACAGGGGAAGGATGGACTAGTATTAAAGGTTAAGCTTGCTTTGAAAAAGTGTACAGAAGTACCTCCCAAGATCAGCTGACCAAATAAATCCCCTTCAGTATGTGAATCACTTGGAAAACTTCTACGGCATGTGCTACAAGACAAACTAATAATACAGGAAAAAACCCAGTTGATGTCACACTCAAGAGTAACTCAAAACATTATTTAAGCAAACCAGTATCATCATTATAGAGGTGGAAAAGTGAGGTACAGACAAGTTGAAACAACTTGGCTTGTCACCTGCTGTATCAGTAGCAAAGCATGAACAGTACCTGTTCTGTGATCAGGGGCCAATGTTCTAGGCTAGACAATTACCCTTGTAGACTTAAAATTTGTTACTCTATAATTAAGGCAAATAAAATAAAAGGAAAAAGACTCAAAACCAAAATTAAACACCACCCCGTCAAATGATTAATTTTATTTTATTTCATTTCCAGTCTTACAAGTACAACTGGATTTATTTTATTTTATATTATGATTATATAAAAGCACAGAGAAGATCATGTCAGGGCATCTTGCTTCCACTCAAATTCAGACCAGCTCAGGACACTGATCCATTTCCAGTCAGAAGCACTGGTCTGGGAGCATGGTAAATCTTCATTTGCGACAGGCGAGCCTTTGAAATTGCACAGTAAAATTATACACATTCCTTTGAGAGTGAAGGATCAAATCTAAAGTTCCTAGTTACTAACCAGAAGAGTTTAGGAAGTATAACAGTTGGCACACCCGGCAATCAAAGATAATTATTCAATCATCTCTTCCTTACTGATTGAGACAGAAAGTAAAACTGAGGAAGAAGCTGAAATCAGCCTTAAGAAAACTCTAGACTTGTACTGACCACTACTACACGTAAACTGCCAGAGGACAGACTTGGGAGGAAAGTGGATGCAAAGTCAAATCCGTAAACACAGAATTGCAGGAGCTAATCAAAATACTGCAGACCACACTAAGTGAGATCACAATACAGTAACACAACTCAGAAATACAGTACATATATAAAAATTCAGCTAAGACAAGGAAAGGTAGAGAAATGAAATCTAAACAACTCTACCATAATAGTTCTTAATTCTTTCTGAACTAAAGAAATCAGAAATCTAATCCAAGAACAGATGGATGGCATTTTTTTCATACAGAAGGACTGAAAAAAAATCAAAGAAGGTGTCTTCCGAGGGAAAGAACTAAACTTCAAGTTACATCCAAAGAAACCCAACATAATGGATTTCACAGGCCAAGCTGAGTGAGCCTGGCAGAAGATGAATGCATGGAAACAGGAGATAAAACAAGAACTCTTGACAAACATAACAAAAGCTGTGTGTTTGGAAAAAAATACCCGTAAGAAAGTAGATTTGACAAGAAAACAAGATTGTAAACACCTTAAGAAAAATGTTACCACCCTCAGTGGCCTAGCTAATAAACAGCAAAACAGAACTCCACTGTGTCAGCAAATTGTGATAATCTATCAATAGGATTTTGGAAAGACTTGCATTTTTATACCTTTTATACATAATTGCCTTTATAGTCACACTTGAGAATTACTGTACAAGAAGTTACAGAGAAATTCGGAAAGTTGATCAGAATACTGAAAAACTGAAGAAAATACATTCCTTCTGTTCTTCCCTCTGAATTGCTGCATAGTGTTTTTATGAATTCTTAGGTAGTACTAGCTCAAGAACTAGAAAGCCCAGCCACCAATAAGTGTTGCTTTCCACAGCTTAATGAAAAAGGAGGCACTGTATCTTAATTAAAGAAATTTGCAACAAGGTAATATAGCATATCTTAGAGTACACCTGCTCTGCAATTACAGTGTCACTGCAGAGTGGAAAGCCATACCCTGGGCACTCTGAGACTTCTTAATTTAGGCATCAAAAACAGTAGCGAGGGGGTGGTTCTGACTTATTTGAAGGCTTTCATCCAAGCAAGAAGCCTGGCAGGCTGCAATAGCCCCTGCTGAAGTCCAGACCGCTACCAGCACTCTAAGTAGCTATAGTTATGTCGATAAATTGACCACAGCGATTACCACCAGAGTTCTTACTGCCATGAGGTTATGTCCTAAGCACCAGCAAAAGGCAGCTGATGCAATCTCCATGATAGGGCATCCATTTACATTTTCACAAATTATGGTTTCTCCTACACGCTTCTGTGTAATAACATGCAGAAGTTGTAATGTCAGAGAAACACTAAGAATATGAGTTCTACTCATCAAGCCTTTGCAACCAGACTAGATGAGTGATTCCATCTGAAAAAAAAAATATAGGAGCATCAGCAGCAGTTGTACATCCAAAAGAACAGCTGCTTTTTACAAGTGACTCAACTTGCTTCAGGCACCTCGCAGTCTCAGATTTCTGTATGTACAACAACTATGCTGAAAGCAAATTAGTGAAGAGATAGCTGTGTTTCCTTTACCCTGAGAAGGTGGTGCCCAGACTGATGATACTGCAGTAGGGATCTGCAGTGTCATCTGTAACAGCACAAATGTCTATTGGCAATATTCTGCAGCATAATAGTTCAAGGGACCTTCCTCAGAGCAAAAACCATGGTGGGCATCGTGAGAATAAGATAACGACTCCTGCGACTCTCTGGAGAGTTCTCTCCATAACAGAGTTTATACATGGCATATAACTAACTGGGCAAGCTGCTGCTGTTGGATTTGCTCCTCATCAGACAACACATCCAGATAGCAAAATACAGAGCACAGTTTATATAAAGAAGACTAGCAGATGTCAGGAAACTGGATTCTCCAGAGTAACTTTTAAAGGTGAAGGAGTCAGCTTTCCTGGGATGAAAAAAGGAGGGGGGGGGAGAAATTTTGAGATAAGCCCAGAATGTGGCAGGCTGGTGATAAGAAGGGAGAAGAATGCTTGGACAGATCACCTAGAGATGATAACCAAGCTACTGGCCAGTATTTGGTCCCCTTGTTTGCCAAGTGGGAGGATCACCTTGGTGATAGAAAAGAGCTTTTCGTGGTAAGACAAGCAGCACAACTCTTTCTATAGCAACAGCCAACTGCTGTGTAGTTTTACAGCTTGAGTTTACCTTACAGCTGTAACTTTACAAACATATATTGCCTGGTACCCACTGCCGGACAGGTGTGTAAATCCAGTGTTTTACTCCCTAACAAAATCCTATTTTGGCTACATTGAAAAAAGCTTGGTCCACTGAATGCTCCTGTTTCACCAGATAGGTATTTGAGATAATTAGAAGAAAAATTCACACATTACTCAAACACTGTTGCAGCAAATTATAGTTTTCCACTTACACTGGGATAATCAGTACACCGTAGCCTCCCAAACTGACACACAAAAAAGATAGAGAGTTGTATATTTGTGTCCACATGTACACCTACTAAAAATAAATCATACAAAGCACATCTTGCAACTAAGAAATACCTACTTAAATCAGAAGTTGGCTTAGCACAGTTTTGAGAGAGATGTTATGAATATTTCATATACTTCTCAGAAACCATCACTACTGTTAAACACCCAGAAAATCTCGACTAAGCACACACAAATTAAAAATGCATTTGTTATTGGAATGAACTGGCATCAACCCTTCAACACAGACCTCTGTTAGGAGCCAAACAGGAAATCATTCATTTTATGCTTGATTATAGGAATGACTGAATCAGAAAGCAACAAACACTTCCTCCAAAATAAGAAGATTCTTGAATTGCAGCTGTAACGCCATCCAGCAATTATATTTGGATGATATTTCCAGCTTGTGCAATGGCACTATCTGGCCCGTACATAATGCTGAAAAAACCCCAAAGTGCCAGCGTCTTATCTCCCAAAATAGTGCAGTCTGCTTTCTGGCTGGGTAGCTGGTAACAGTTCAAGCTACAGTAAAGGCCCACCACGCAATTTCAGCATGTTTTGCATGTTCAGAGTCTTGGTCTTATTTTTTTTGCTTCTTTGGGGTGAAAAAGATAACATTCCCAGATGGAGGGAAACTTTCCATTATACATGGCAGCCCTCTGGAATCAACAGACTGAAAAAAGACCATACTGTGATTTCAGTTACAGTAACATGAATGCAGAACAGCTTCATAAGAATTTGGCATGCACCACTCTGCTTGTAGTATGAATTATTCCATTATTTCACTAGGAGATATTAAAAAATCCCCACCAAGGATGAAATTATTTTATGCCCCTCTACAGCAAGTGCTTAAGTTATCTGAGAGAAAAAGGAATTTTTACACTTAGTATTATATGTTACTTTAGTGCTTTTTGTGTGTGTGTGCAAAAACAAAGTTATGATGCTTGTCTGGGATGGAGAAACAGAGAAGAAGATACTAAATATATTTAGAAGGTAACAGTTTCAAATTGAAGTATTGATATAAGAAACAGAGTTGAAAAATAATAGGCAGGAAGGACAATGAAGTGAAGGAGATATGATAATAGTCTGGACATTTTTTACAGTGTAATCACATTATAAATGTAGATAATATTGTCAGTCTCACATCGCAGTATTCCAGTGTAAGTGTCCCTGCTTTCCAGAACTTAATTAAGTTTTTCTGTTCAATGTGTAGAAAACCAAACAGAAAAATGGTAGATTCATAGATGATCTAAGGTTAAAAGCCATGGTACAGAAGGATAAAGGCCATGGTAAACAAGACAAATATTTTTCACAGCAGTGCTAATTCTGAAGAGCTTCAGCAGAATTGCAGAGTGAAACTGTTCTTTACAAGGAGCTGTGGAAGCCTTTCTAAAAGGAGTGTCACTTGGAGAACTTTTTAAAGAAATCAATAAAATGGAGAGCAGCAAACTGCCAAGACCAGACAGTTTTCTTCCTAGAGTTCCTCAGGAAATCAAGTATGAACTAGTAAGCGTGACATGTAACCTAGGTAAGATAGAAAAGTGGGAGATGGCAAATAGAAGGTTGCTATTCTTAACAGTCTGAAAGTCAGCTGGGAATTAGGGACCAGTAAGCCTGGCTCCCACACTACCAGTCTGGGAACATTTACATAGAATATAGATAGAAACTGCACATCTAGAACAGAAGAGAGATGAGAGAAGAATCATCCTGGGTTTGAGGTGGGAAGTTCATAGAAGTCAATGAATGAAGATGCTTTGTTCCATGTTGGCATCTTCAGAGTTTCAAAACCCCCATGTTCAGGTCATTGGAAGAATTAAAATTGCATTAGATAAGAGTGATCATCCTCTAATGGAATAGTAACATGTAGAAATCAAAAAGGAATGCCCCACACATAATCAGAGGGATGTAGCACTCCCTTCTGTCTTCTTCACAAAGACACAGTCTAGAAAGGCTGATAATAGGAAGATGACAAAATTTGCTCACTGCAGTCAAAACTAAGGCGGACTGCAAAGAGCTACAAAAGATCTTATGATACTAAATGATGTGTGATAAAATTCAACATTGATAAGAGCAAAAAAAGACTTTTGGGAAAAGGCAGCCCTAACTCTATGCACTTAACAGCTATATTAGTCGTTCCCACTCAGAAGACAATGCCTGGAAACTCTGCAGAGAATTATCTGAAAACATCATCCAGTGCTTCAGGCAGGAAAAAAAGGCATCAGAAATTTGAAATTATTAGGAAATAAATACAGCCCCTTTGTGCTAGCATACTAGTCTATAGCTAACACAAATCTGGGTATCTGTCTCCAGAAAGATACATCAGAACTAAAAAAGTTATGAAAAAATAGAAAAAGAATGAGTAAAGGGATGGAGTATCTTGCAAAGTAATAAAGAATAATAGTGGAACTGCATTTTTCGCCATCTCTTTTATCGCAAGGTCCTGTTTCTCCTGATACTCACAAAAATACATGGTAACTGTCACCTAGGCTGTGCTCTGTGTGAACCAGATCCTTCCCTTGAAGGAAAATTGAGTCACAAAACAAAATAGACAACATCAGTACACATATTCTACATATCCTTTGGTGGGAGCTACACCAGACAGGGCTTGCTTGGCCCGGCATAGCCCTTCAAAGAATCCCCACAGCCCTTGTTTCCAGATCCAGAGATGAGTGGAAACTCATGCCATAAGGACTTTTGCCTACTGAATGCAGGAGGTGGCCTTTGGCAGCAGCGTGAGCTCCTGCTCTCATGCAGTGTGGTCCCAACCCACTGCTCCAGATCTGGGGCCATTAACAACACAGAGACATGCACCACGTGCCCCCGGGACCACAGGCCATGCTAGAGCAAGCACGGCTACAGCAAGGACAGAAGTCAACAGGGAACACAACAGAGGTCTGTAACACCATGAATAGTCATTCACTCATTTATGAAACGCCAGACATAAAGAGCACCCAACAAAATGATCAGGGTGCAACCGAAAAAAAAGCTGCTTTTTGTGCACAATGTCTTTTTCCATTGTGGAATTATCTGCAAGAGACATCCATTAAGGTTAAAAGCGTAACTTGGTTCCAACAACACAAAGTGATGGAGGATAAATCCACACACGGCCCCTTAACTTGGATGCAGCTTTTAGCTTACAAAATACTAAGTGCTGCAATCTGATTTCTTAAGTCAGGAGACAGATAAATAGATACTTACCCTCTTTCTTGCATATAACATAACCATTGACTGCAAGAAAAGATACTGGACCACCATGGGCTTTGGTTTGATCTACTGTGTCTCTCCGGGAGTACAGTTATTTTTAAAGGGTATGTTTCATGAATCAAGAGAAAACATTCTCGATCCTAACACACAAAACTATTCAATTATCTAATTGTCAGGAAATGTGCAAAGGCAGCTGATTTGCCTTTGAAAGAAACTTGAATTTTATCTCCTTACCATGCATGTCAGGGGATTTTTCTTGTATGATTAAATCAGACCTGTTAAGTAATACAGAGTTCAACATGCTGACATCCAAAAGTACAAAAATGGATTCAGTTTTCATGGCCTGTGTAGTGCTGGTTGCAAAAGTAGCTTACTAGCTAGTATGGCATCCAGGTTTAGAACCCTTTTTCAACATAGGCTTCAAGATTTTTCAGTCATTAGTTTCTGAGAATGCTAAGACTTCTTTTATTTTACTTTGTTTCAGTTTTAGGAAGTACAAGAGTGTGTGCTGTATTTAACATTGGATAAATACTAATTATTATTAATTGCTTTCTGACAATGAAGTATGTGAAGTGACAGTGGAATGTGAACCTGAAATCTGAAATTCTGCCCAGACTTGGGTTATGACCTGACTGAAGATGGTTTTTAAATGGAGAATAAAGTTGACTTGTTCTGCAGATCTTGACAAATACTTCACGAAAGAACCAAAGAGATACTACAAATCACTGCTCCGGGGCAATTACAAGTTTGATCAAAGTTGACACTATCTTGAAATATTTTTCTGAAGATTATCAAAATGCCATTATGTTGTTATAAATACATTAATTTATTACTGATGCAGTTTCAAATTTCAGATATAAGTGAAGAAATAATAACAATTTAGTGATTAACTGTACCTAAATATTCTTCTATTCCAACTTTATCCTGGTCTTTTTTAACATAAGTAAGATTTGGATGATTTATTTTTGTGAAATTTCACTTATTTCTGTTGCATAACAGCAATAGCTGTCAGTCTATTTCTACCATCATAATTAGTTGCTGTGGAGATGGCTGAAATATCATGGATTATTATAATTGCAAATGAGGAATAAGCAGCAGGAAAAGATGACATTGATAATGTGCAAATATTGCAAGGTTCCTTGAAACTAGTTGACTACAAGATATTTGAATTTGCCATAGTAATGAGGCTTACAGAATATGGGGGTGGTGAACATTTCAGACGAATACACTGTGAAGAAACACGACAGTTACATATGATGGTATCTTAAATTTAGCTCAATGTTAAAGCAAAATTATCATGCAACCCATACATCTTACAATTTTATTACATATAATTTTGCTTAAGGTCTATAGAAATTCACCTTTGTGCTATGTGCTATGTGCTATTCACCTTTATTATTATGAGGTAAAAAAAACCACAGCAGTAATCCATAAAATCAGTAGGTGTTATCCTGAACTAATCTCTGGCAGATAGATGAAGGAGAAACAGGTGTTCAAGTATCTGCATGAAAAGTAGCTAGAATTATCCCTTTGACATTGTTCTTTAAAAGGCAGGAATCATACTGTATCTTCCACTGGAGACTAAGGAACCTCTCGGAGAGAGAAACGACTAAGTAGACAAAAATAAAATTCCTGATGTATTATTTTACAACAGAAGTCCTTTACATTGTGTTGTCTTTTGTTGCAGGGCTGGCTGGCAGTCCAGCCTGCACCTCAGAGCAGCAGAACTGACTGTGCGTAATGATGCTGCCTTCACACAGACACTGTGTGCGCTTCCAAAATGACAGCATTATTAAACCTTTGCCTTTTCTGCCTCAGTAGCGTGAAGCAACTGTCCTGTATTGAAAAAAAATTCCCCAAATTATGCTTTTATGAAGAAACAAACCTTTTAAAGCTTGACTGAGCTAAATACTGAGTTAAATACTCTCTTATGTATTGCTGTTAAGAGCCAAGTTGCTGCATTCTGAAACGTGAAGGGAAAGTGAGAAGCATTAAGGGAAAGTGAGAAGCAGCTCTTCGTAAAACAAGATGTCTTACCCTTTCTGAGCACAGCCAAGTGACTGATATCAGAATTATATTCCCTAAACTTCCAGGCCATTATTTGGATAGCTTTTTAAACACCAAACAAGTATCCTGGCATCTTATTAAGATGATAAAGATAACTTATGTGGACTGACCTATGGATGGTTGAGCCTAGAATATCAATGTACTTTTACGGATTGAACAACCAAACACCAAGTGCTTTTGGTATCAATAAAACTTCTCAATTCAAAGACACTGGAATAGAATGTGTGATGGTGAACTAGTACATTCCATTCTGACTCACCCTATGTTCAGAGAGGAGTTCTCATCAGCCACTTAAGAAGGCAAACCCCAAAACACCCTCACCTGCTGTTTTATCCATCTAATGCACCTTTTGAAGGCGCTGTGGCTGATGTGATAGTCTGATAATTAAGATAGTTTGATGTGAGTCCTCTTGCTTTTAAACTTAAGGGTTAATGAAACAAATATAAAGCTGAAAATGTACTCATCTGGAAATTTTCTTCTCTATGTTGGTCAAACTAGAGACTGCACATCTCCCATCCTTTCATAAAGGATGTGCAGTGTCTACCTTTTACTTCTACATGGTGAATAAAACCATAAAACACATAGCTGCATACTGCAGTATTACACATCAGAATGGGTCTGAGAGATGCTTTAATAACACTGTGAAAAGAACAAGTTTTATCAAGAACTTTTTATAAATCCAATTCAATTGAAAATTATAAGCCTCCTACTGTTACGTCAGAAAAATACTAGTACAGTTCTGTGCCCAGTTTGGGACTCCCTGGCACCAGAAAGAGGCTGACCAACTGGAGCAAGTCCAAGAGTGACTCCCCACGGCAGCGGAACATGATGTGCAAGAGGAGCCCAAGGGAGCTGGGTGAAGTGAGGAAGTGAAGGCTGAGGAAGAATCTGATGTCACTACCTGGTGTGTGGGTACAGCAGAGGCAGAGCCAGCCTCCTCCTGGAGCTACAAGAAGAAAAGACAAGCGGCAATGGACAAGTTGCAGCAAAGGAAATTCTGATCAAATACAAGCAAAATACATGCTACACGCTAAGTGTAGGCAGATGTTGGAACAGGTTTCCCAGAGTCTTCATGTCTGTCCATTCTAATATTTAAAAGTTGATTGAGAAACTGACAGAAACTCGAGAGATGATCATGCTTTCAGCAAGGTTTGCCCAGATATGCTCCAGATGTCTTCCAGTCTGTATTAGTCCATCATTTCTATTTAACAAAAATTGAAAGTGCTGGAGCACGCAGAGACATGCCACACTGGTGGATCATGCTGATACCACTAACTGCTGTTGGGTATTGTGTGATACCAGCACTTTTAGTGCTTTTGCACTAAAAGGATAAAAGCCTTAAAAGCTGCACTGCCATCCTTATGTTTATTTGTGTACAAACAAAACCACACCACTTCAACTGAAATCAACTGAAGTTTTGCTTCTTTTCAACTTTGAGCCTTTTCTTGCACTGCAGCCATACTGCAGCACACCATATGCATCCCAAAGGCATCACACCACAGATCCCTCTTGTCCTGTCAGCAGCCCTGTTGAACACAGTAGTGACAATCCAGTGCACTCTGCTTTATAAAAAGTCCACGTTAGTAATCTTAGGGCAGAATATTCATAATGTTTAGAAAGGAAAATGCCTTCAATCTCAGCCAGTGTAAATTTTAATTAGGCCGGGTTTAAGCCTGGTTCATGGCAATGAGATTCAAACTACTATTTTAACAATAAATCCAGAGAAAACTAGAAAATAAAAAAAAAGGGTTTTTTTCCCTCCTGGAATTCGGACAACATTATTGTGGTTTTGAAGGCTGTATCTAAGAAGAAAGCCAAGGGCTAAACATGGTAGAAGGAATGAATGTATGAAAATCACTGAGTAGTTACTGGGTGGGCTTATTTTGTAGGCATCTCGTGTGTGTTGTTTAAGTAGCAAAATCCTTCAGGACTTAAAATCTGCTTAGCCTTATCTTGAATATTTTGGAGCTTAAAGAGCCTTTTTAATCTTTTCTGTTAAACATCAAGGAGAACTCAGGAAGGTGTGTCTGCTAATCACAGAATTGTAGAATGGTTTGAGTTGGAAGTGACCTTAAAGGTCATCTAGTTCCAACTTCCCTGCTATGGGCAGGGACACCTTCCATGAGACCAGGTTGCTCAAAGCCTCAGGTATCATTGTAGAAAAATATTCAGTCAGCATTATGTACGTAGTGGAATTGGACATATTTGGAACAGGTTTACTGCCTTGGCAAAGGACAGAAGATAAATAAATAATTATGATTTTATATTTGCAGAAAACTATTTAATGACACTGCATTTATTTAGTCAATTGATAGATATGGATTTGCCAGCTGGCTTCCCTCCATCTCAACATATTATAGTGAGTTCTGACTTTCTTTCAAGAGTAAAAGTAAAGGCCTAACTTAGGTAACTAATTACTACAATCACAGAACCAAATCCTGCTCTCATTATCTTTTTAAATCAGATGAAATTTCACTAGAATTCATCTGCTTACTGCAGATATAAATTGATGCAGCAGGGTGCCCATATTTTTGCATTACTTAGTTTACTCTAAACAAGAGTGTAAGCTGCCAGTTCAAAAAACAATTTAAAGGACAAGACTCTCTCTTTTTTTTTTTTTTTAAATCAATTTCTGCTTGCTCTATTTGAGATTTTTCTTGGTACATAAAAGGGCCTGAAAAGAGATAGAGGCAATCAATATTTTCACACAGCTGTTTTCATTTCATCTCAGAAATATCAGCTAAAAAGGTGCTTGTTTAGCTCTGGTTTTGTTAATGAACTTTTTAGGGATTAAAATTATATTTGCTGTGTAGTGTAACTGGACTTTGTAAATTTGTTCTCTTCCCCCAGAGAATTAATCATACGTGTTTAACTGATGCTATGAAAACCAAACTTTTGCATAGATTTGGTAAACATTTTTTGCCACTCTCTTCTGGAGAGGACGTAAGTTGAACTACTCAGGATAACTGACTTCTGCAGTTTTTATATGCATGAGAAAACGCAAATATAAATGCATAATGATCTCCATCTTCCTTGTAAATGTAAGAAAATGGAAACGAAAGTCCTCTTCCTATTGAAGGACATTTTTACCAAAGATCAGACACCAGAGCTCAAAGGAAAATCTATGGTGCATTTGATTTCCCACGTTCTTTATAAAGAAGAGGCAATTTTTTTTTTCAAGTGACTTTTTGATTGTGTTCTGCTCTATCCCTTTCTTTGGGCCTGACACGCTGTAAGACGAGCAATCACAATAACATAAGCATTAGGTACAGGCTCTGCCAACCAAATCAAACTTAAAAAAAAAATCAATTGACACATTAAAATTGCTTTTGGTATTATATCTTTCATCAGAAAGACAGGAATACATCCTGAGCCTACATAAACAGATTACTCAGCCGCCCCTGAAGTGCAGCCAGTACTGGGGTGGGAAGCAATAATTGTGATGTGCTAGCCAACACAGCACTGCGACTCTCAAGGGAATGAAACAAACTCATCATCAGTTGAAATTTCAGGGGCAAAGTACAAACGGGGAAGGCTGAAATAATTGCCCAAGGTGGATCCAAAGGCTGAGTTAGTGGTCTTGTTCTTGCGAAAATTTCTAAGTTATCTTCACTGACTGAAGTAGTTCTTAAAGTCTGCTTTCCTCTGAAACATAATCCTTAGGACAATGATTTTCCTTAGTTCACAGTTTAACTTAGAGAAAACAGTGGATCCTGTAGCCAGTCAGTAACACTTTCCAGAGCTCTGCTGGTTTCCTTGAAAAGAATGTAAATCACAAGGGACAAAGAAACATGAAGAACCTGAACTTCACTATGCAGTAAGAGCAAAACCTTTCAGAGGAGCACAGACCCTGCATTATAACATCACTGTGTTGAAGTAGGTGACCGTGCTCTTCTTCCCTACAGCTTGGACCTGAACAAAACTGCTCTAGGACTGGACATGTACATTGACAGAAGCTGCAGAGGAAGTTTTTTACAGTAACTTTCATGATATGCAAAGGTAAGTGCACAGAACAGATACCAGAAGTTGGGGGGACAAAATGACCGAGATATTTTTAAGAGCTTTCTAAAAGAAAAGCTGTATATGAATTTTAATGGAGAAAAGAGAGGAGCAAAGCCTCTTTGGTGAAATCTTGATTATTTATGAATTCGCACTTGACAGAATTCATCATCTTACCATGTTTGCAAAGCAAATACCTTGAGAATGCAAAAAAGTTTTCCAAGCTTTTCCCGAAGTGTGTGTGTAGGAAAATACAATAAAAGTTCAGCTTTCTAGAAACTAGGAATAAATAAATATATAGATATGGGAATTTTCCCTCTGGCCAATTTTGCTAATAGACTACTTTGCTTTGCATACTGCTATAGTCCTTTAAATGTATCCTCATATTAACATGGAACTGTGTACTGCAGCTTTACTCAAAGTAAGGAATGAAGAGCACCAGCATCAGTGGGTGTTCATTGACTGTGGGCTACTTTTTTTATAAGAGAAACATGAGCCTGGTTATTTTGCAAAGTGCAAAAAGAATATTAAAGAGTTGCTCATTAACTTAATCACAAAGGTATGGCATAGGGCCAGCCTTTCTTACACCACCAACACTGGCAGACTTTTAACCATACTTCCTAGAGTAGAGAGGTGATGTTTTCCACAGTACCACAGTAGTGTTTTTTATTTAAAATTAGAATTCTTCCAACAGTTTGCTGAAGAATACTTCCTCAAGCCAGTTTTTATGAATAAAATAAAATACTTCCTTTTAAACTGTAAAATCCTGCAGCTCTGGAACCTGACAAGAGGATGAGTCTGTCTTAAAGGCTGACTGTATCAAAAAAAAATTATCAAATCCTAGGTGAGTTAGGATCTTCTTACCAAGAAGACCACACCCAAGAAGAACCATTGTTTCTCCTCTGCTGAATTTGTATCTTTTTCCAGGAAGATGTTCCTTTCTCATTCTTTGATTCTTTTTCTCTCCTTCAGTCGCTGAAAACATGCAGTAACTACATAGATGGTAACTGGAGAAGAGGGGAGGAAGTTGCTTTGCCAGACTGATAAAAGTAGTTGCTTAATTGCTTTGTTAAATCTCTGCTTGAGTGCTCTTATTTTTCCCAGACTCCCCAGTTCCATTAGGTTGTTTTGCTGGACTCATAAATTACAGCACAACCCAATTCTCTTACTCTGTGAGGTGCTGTGCTGTAATTAATAAATCATTTGAATTTCAACAGCATCTTCTGTCAAGGAAGATCAAAGAGCCCAAATATTAGAGCAGCATGTTAACATCCTCACTTCACGTACTATTCCTATGGGAAATCTAAGGCAAACTCCACATCTGTGCTTGGTGCTTGATCCACAGAGGAGGCTCCCTCACCACCCTTTGGCAGCTAATGCCAGAGGATGGAGCACCCTGCCCTCCTGCCCACAGATCTTGTAGGATGGAGCATCACTGCTCTCTGCCCCACAGTTCTTGTAGCAATATGCACCAGGATGACTATGCAGTATGTCTGTCCCCCACAAAGCCCTCTGTTCCTTAGAAAGTGGGAATATAACTCCTATTTTTACTACTACTCCCGGTTGATAATTTAATTTTGGTTGTGACTTCCATAATTTCCTGTGGATGAAAAAACTGTTTGTACTGGTTGAGTGGTTACCATCATTATCTGATCACTTTGTTGGTTGGATCCATAAAGCTGGCCAATAATTAAAAAAGCAATAGCACCTACATCTCCAATCAAACTAGTTCCACACACATCCCAGAAACTTAGGGTTTGCAGGAGTAACTCTTTTGGAATGAAAGCACTGTTTTATTTGAAATTAATTGAACTTGGGTAAGTAAAAATATCAGGATCACTCTGAAAATATTACAAATGCCATCTCTAACTGTACAAGTAAAACACAAATCTTTCTGGGAAAACTGAAACATGATGTTTTTCACATGAGTACTCATTTAAGGGAGGAAAATAAGCCTTTAGCCTTAATAAGTTCTGTTGCAGCTAGCTGAAAACTATCATCTTCCCTACAGACTCTAACATTTGTGATGACTCTGCTTGCTCCAGTAGAATTTAAATGAGAAAGAAATGTCTTCACCATAAATAAATAAAAAGTTTAAAATGTCTAAGAAGCTCTTATCATCAAAGACAGTTGATTTAAGAAATACCTTAGCAAGCCTCTTTTTAATTAGAAATACTAACCTTTCTGCCTGAAAATAAGCAAGAATGTTATAGTGATACCCTCAGATAGGTTTGTGGTGAGAGGTTCACTTAAGAGGAACACAGTTTAAACAAGACAAGAGATAAGGTATTGTCCTAATGCGAATTGTTTTCCTCTAAGATTACATTGCCTTCATCTAACATTTTTATTTTAAAAGACCCTGTCACGTATCTCTGTCTGAGTATGAATGCTCAGGGCAAATGCTCCCACAGTGTAATTTACTACTGAATTTAAGGAACTGAATAATGACATATTTTATTAGTCCAGCAGAACAACCTTTAGACAGGTTTAGTTATCTGAACTCTGTTCATCAAGGACATTTTGTAAAGTGGTAGAAGGTCAAACTCCTTAAAGGCAACCTCCTTTCACTGGGAAGAAAGCGCTGATTATTTCCCTGTCTGTAGCAGTATTACTGGAATGGTTAACTGCAATACTCTGCAGCATTACAACCATGTTCAACTGGACCAGGATCCCAGTACACCAAGACAAAAAAAATAACAGCCCAGCTTTCAGCTGGTGTCACCTATGATTCTGTTCACTTAGAAACAGCAGAACTTGCTGATTATTAGCTGCAGCCCCTTGCCTTGCCTTAGTACCCATTTGTAAAAATATCTTAAACTTTTTATAAACTTAAACCCCATGTTATTTTGAATAAATTTATTATTATCCTTCCTGATGGAGTGGAGGCACACAGTTCACATCAACACAACTGCTGCAATCTCCTTTTCTGTTGAAATAAAGGAATTCAGGAAAACAGAATGTTTTGAAATCCAGAGACAACATTTCCCAAAAATCTTACCAAAACATCTCTGGGACAGAGGCATCTAAGGGCTCAGGAACTTGGTTTCACATTTTAATTACAGATGTCATCTTTTAAACACCATAGCATTTATCTTCTGGACTGAGCTGTGTATATCTGCAGTAAACTTTGGAAAATAGGGAAAGGGCACTGAATAGAAGAAAAAGAACCTGAAACTTTGTCAGCCAGGTTGAACCTGGCTGTCCTAAGCATCAAGTTTTAGACTGTTTTTATACAGAGATGCGCTTTTTGCCTTTTCAGTGCTGGCTGGTGCCTGCTAGAGCGCATCTGTCCGGTTGTGTCCTCTTCTCTAGACTTTTATGCTTTATAGGTGAGGAAGAAAAAACTAACATGTGCATTGCCTGCAGGAGGGAGGTCACAGACCTGATTTCGCTCCAGGATGTTGTTGTGGTACAGATTCAGAGAGGAAAGGAGTGACTAAATCTTGAATGGTTGTGTTGGCAAAGCAAATAAACCCTAATAATCTTCTACAGGGTCCACATGAGGAATCTGCTGCTGAGAAAGTGAAGATAAGCTCCATCCCATACTCTTGAGGGTCTCAGAGAAGCAGTTGCAAGATGAACAGTGCTGATGACAACAAAGCTTGGGAAAACACTGTCCACTCCATAACGGGATCATGATGGCCTGGCACCTGGTGCAGACAGCAGCGCTATAATTTTGAATCTCCAATGCTTGCAATGGGACTTTGTACTCTGCAGCCCTGAAAAGGCTAGTCAATTTGCTTATTAGCAATCTAAGATAATATACTGAGGAGGAATGTATTTCAACATAAAGCGCACTGCACTGGTGATCCCGCCCATTGGGATGGCTGATCATGGATTTGATGATTTAGTAGAAACACTAGCAGACTTACTCTTTTTCAAATGTTTTCCATGAATCTTGAGGAAAACAGGATTAAATAGGGATGAAAGGGAGGTAGCTACTGACAAAGCTACTTTACAGACAATCTGTGCTTTTATGAGACACGTGAGAACCCTCCCTCCCATCTTGGTATGTCTTCCTGAAACAATCAGTCTTTAAAAATGTGACAAACAGCTAAACAAGCATTACATAAAAAGATGTTGGCAGATTGCTTTTTTTTCCTCCCTGTAAACTTTTGCCACATAATATTAAATACAATTATAAAGCATTCTCCAGATTAAATGTTAAAGAGGTCTAATGCTCCATCTCTTACTTCTGGCAATGAAGAGCTTAATCTAATTAAAGCTGTGAGCTGAATGTGTCTGCTGGTTCTAATCCTCAGCAGTTTTATTGTTAGGTTATGCAATCCTAATTAAAGATAATTTTAGACAACAGAAAATTTTAATGAGAGAAAAATATACACAATGTCCTTGCGGGTCTATTTAAGAATTATTTTTAAGGTTTATTTTTAGCTAATCATTTCCCATATATAAGCTACAATTACATTCCCTCAGAGAAATCCCTCATTTTAATATTTGCTATTGTAGTGCTGTCACTGTGTGTTTGCAGTTTGAATACTACTATCAAAAACCAAGGTTCACATCAGTGCTGTGTGTTACAATGAAGTAACACACAGCCTGTGTTTCTTGGTTCTAGTGTTCAACTTAAAAGGTCTAAATTTTCAGAAAAGTATTAAGTATCTACAGTCTTACAACATTCTCTGATAAGCCATCTCACAAAATATGAATGCTCAAAACCACTATTTCAGAAAACCTGAACCACAACACTCCAGAAAAAATACATTTCAGCTTTATTTTTAGGAAGAGAAGAAAAATGTAAAGGAATTTCATCCAAAACTAGTTCTCAACACCATGCTCTCCCTGTGGGGTGCTGCAGAAACAGTAATTTTGGTAAGAGTGACAGAATTATTGTAACTGTCAGGGAAACTTTAGTCCCCTATAGATGCTTCAGCTCACTCAGGACAACCTAGCTCTTCCCCTGCAACAATCTAAGACCACAGCCAGAACAGAACCAGGGAAATGAAGCAGGAGATGTATAATTTCTCTTCTGGTATACCACCTTTTTATTTATAAACTAAACAAGAGTTCCAAAAAATGTATTGAGGAAACTTGAGCTTTCTGTTATTATTCTGTGAATGCAAATTACAGTTGGAGATATGGATCTACCAAAGGAGATTCTAGATAGCTGCAGAACGGAGTAAGGGGGGTGATATTTGCCTAATTTTACTGTCCATTGTGGTGAGTGCATTACTGCCTGGAAACGTAGCTGCAAGGGCTGTGTCCAGCCCTTTGAATTAAAAATACAAGAGTTATTGGCCTTAAGGGGGTGAAAGTGCTGTAAGAGGACAAAATTGTCCTCTTGAATTCACTTTGTCCTTCTATAGATGTATGGCAAAAACTGTCTGCTACGAGCACGCCTAAAGCAGTCAAATTTCCTGCCCTCTAAACTTAACTCACATGGAGGTTATCATATTCCTATTAGCCTACACTTCTGAGTACTGGGGGCTCAGCTATGAGAGACACCGATTCAGGTTGTGCCTCTGAGGCACGGGCACAGAGGGATGACCCAGCTGCATGCCCGGATCCAGGCTGGCACTCGCCTGCTGCTGCTGGTTTAATGCCTTCGGCAGCACAGGAGTGGTGATGGTTGCAGGCATTTTTGTGGACGGAGGAAAGGGAGGGAGAAACTGCTTGAGGGAGTGCGCATAAATGAAGAGGAGAAAGCAAGAAAGCACAAGAGCCAAAGGGAAATTCATGGTCCAGTCTGGAATGGCGAGGCAATACTCAGTTAACTGACTTGCTGGTACAAGACCCCGTCCAACACATTATTCTGCTCTAAGCTTACACAAAGGCTCCACTGGAAACCTCTAAGCTTGCATAGGCTTTTAATGTAATTTTCAAGCCCAGCTAGGTTAAGTATGAAATGAAGAAAAAGATTTCTCAGGTTAGCTTCAGTAACAAGAACAGGTCATTTTGTGTATAAATTTCTAATCCCAATATGTCTGCATTTTACATTAAGGAAGACCACACATCGCTGCCATGCTGTGGATTCCCTGAAGAGCTGATGAATAAAGCAACAGAAATTGGTGAGATGACTACAGTAAATCATTCCTGTGCCTTCCTGATTCTCCAGTCAGGCAGATAAGAAATCTGAGCTACTACAGTGGAAGAAGTAAGGCATTTCAAAACATTATTTTTTTACCATGTATTTCTAGAAGTAACATCCTTGTAGGTGTTCTGTCACAACCAATGCCAATAATATTAATGTTATTTTTAGAGAAAGGAAAGCCTCAAGCTATAGTAACCACAACTTCACTATTTAAGATTAATCCTCTAAAAAAGAAGTTCCAATTTATTTTTCTGCTTTTCATCTTTGACCTGGTCATCTTTTATGACTACCTCTTGTTGCCAAGCTCAGGATGGGGGAGGCAGTTGCCTGGTTTGAATTTGAAGTCAAGATAAAATTGCAGGCTAATTCTTGTCAGATGCTAGACAAGAATAGAGTCTAAAAATCTGAATTTGAAAGTCAAGTCTATTTGATGTGGTGAACATATTGAACAGTGGGCTTTATCTCATCACAGTTTTTAATTTATCTTTTGTGACTACCTGAGAATGCTTTGTCAGTTTATTATGCTCTTATGTGAACACAGCAAATAAAAGTTCTCTCTTTGTAAGACTTAGAAGGCATATGACAAGATAGAGGTGGGTTAGAGATAACTGTCTCTCTGCATTTAATTGCATTACAGCTACTTTAATGATAGAGAAGAGATTCCTTAGATAAATAGTGTAACCAAGCTGCTACCAGAAATCTGCTTGACCTTTCATAAGGCTTACCAATAAAACTAGGTTGGGGAAAGTTAACTAAGGTTTTTGCTGACAAGGTTCCCTTGTTCCCCTGTGTGCTTCTCTTCTCTTTCTGTCTAGAGCTCAAGCACTGAATATCATCATGCCAAATATTTCAGTCTTAACTCATATTATAGTCATATTTTGACAGAAATTTTCAGTTCAAAAAAACCTCAATTCAAAGTCATTACAAATGGAACCAAGTAGAAATAGTTTTTGATTTAACAAGCATGTTCTTCACAATTTTTATGCTCAGCTGTCTATAGCTAGTTTCTTTGCCAATAATAATTTGATCATGGAGAGGACCTTGGGCCTTCAAGGACTTGCTCAGTGACTGAGCAACTTAACCAGCGCTCAGCAAGCTACAACGGAGCCTGACAAGGTTTTGCAGTTTTGACAGGGGAGGTCACTCGGCTGTTTTCAGTTCTAGAGCATATTGAAACCTGGGGGAAGGCTTACAGTAATGTTCAGGGCAGCAAGGCTGAGGAGCAAGGTTTACTGAACAAGTCCTGAAAAGTCAGAAAGGCTAAGGTGAATGCTGGGGAGGAAGGTCTTGCTTTGCAGAGAGGGATGGTGATCTCCAACCAGACCCAGAACATGACACTGGAAGCAGTAAGTGTGCAGCCCAGGAGGCCACCCACTGAACACCAATATGGCAAAGCTGCTGCCTGCCTCGGGCAAGGCTGTACGTGTGGAGATCTGCAGAAATGAAGAGCCACTCTGCACTGCATAGCAGATTGGCAGCAGAGCTCAGAGCATAACGTGGTTTTCTGATTCCCAGCCCAGCTGCTTAGTCATCACTCCAACTTTAATCAACTTCAAAGTACAAAGGCGAACAAAATTCAGAAATAAGTCCCACCCCTTGCTGCAATTTCTGCCAAAACTGAACTTCTGCTACAAATGTAAGTAGTTGTGTAAGTGTGGCAAAAAGCCCTTGGAGTAGGTAGTGTAAATCCCGCAGAAGGAGGGTGGAATGACTGGTCAAAGAGCCTCCTTATTGCTTTGTGTGAGCAGCACCTGCTGAGCAGAGCCCAGCCTGGGAGCAAACAAATACACTTTAGGCCATCACCTCTAAGTTATGCATGAGAATAACTGAGCTCAGCTTAAGAGGAGGTGGCATGTGGCATCCTGACTACCCTCAATTTACCACTAGGGTCCCAACACTGGCTTTGACTGCTCTTCTTGTCTACTGCTCTCCTGGGCTCCCTTTTGAACCAGCAATATTAATGACTAGTGTAGCCACCTGAGGGAGATTTCCTTGCTGAATTTCATCTACATGAAATGAATCTGGTTAAGATGAATGGTTTCTCAAGAGATATATTCTGTGCTGAGCACTTCTTAAATACAGAAAGCTGTACACTTATCATGCACTGCCTAGCTAAAACCTGCGAAAGAAAATGAATCTTGAAAACGGAAATAAAAATATCTCCAGTGATTTAGAAAGTCTTGCTTGTCACTGCTATTTCTACATCTTAGATATATTTCCTGTATATTCCAACAGAGCAAACAAAATACGCACACCTATTTTAAAATAAATTTATTGAACTGGTGTGACTGAAGCTCAACAAATCTTCCCCTTACACCACTGTCTTCACTCTCCATTCAGGTAAATTAGGGAGAAGTCCACCCAGAGCAGGCACATGTGTGTTAGAGAGTCTGTGCTGGTGTAGTAGTAAGCTGTGATTGATCCCTTTTCCCAAATACTGGTAGGTCACACAATCATTAGCAAAGGGGCTGTTACAAAAGTGAGGCTGAGATATGAATTATGCTGGTAAAACACAGTTTAGTCTTCCTTTTGTTTCAAATGGCCTGCATTATAGTAGGTATGAATCAGATCTGTGTACAATGAGTCTAAGGCTCTGGTATCTCAGAATTTGGTAAATCCTGTCTATTTATGTTACTTGAAATATCTCTTCTCATATCAAATTATGGACACATTATCCAGCCAGCTAATTGCTTATGGGTAATCACGTCAATGAAACCTGACTGTCCAAATATTTATGAAAAGAAAATGCCAATGCATGACTGAAATAAACGAAAAATCACATGAAGAGATGTTTTTCCAGACTAATATTTATGAAAGCTAGGTATGCAAAATTTTAATGCTAAAGTAACATATCTATGGTTCTGCTTTGAGAAAAAACACAAGTGGGAAAATACACTAGTAGGAAAATATGCTAAATCATGGGCAGTCTATGACATGAGGTGCTCTTTTATGCTCTGTTCATTATCAAATACTTTCAGACACAGGAAAGTATTGCCATGTGTAACACCAAAGCAATGTCAAAGCCCATTGATAAGTTTGGATCAAAAATTTTTCCTCAGTGCAGAAATGCTTCTTCCCTCACCCTCCAATTTTGGTCCATTTATGTCTCTGAGATGTCCCAGTAGCTTTGCTCTGAAGTATCTAGTTTGAGAAATGTCTAATATTATGCAGTGTATACCTTGCACCTATGAAAACACTATACGGAAAAGATTAACCCATACGTAAACAGAGCACATTTTAACACTCTTCTTCATGGCTTTAACCACAGCAGCTGTGTGCAGGACAGCTCCTACGGAACATGGCTTGTCCAAGCTCCCACCAGAAGTCTCTGAAAAGAGCAGTGAGCTGGGCTGCCCATCTCAGACCAACAACTTATACTGAGAAGAGACAACTAAAGCGTGAGACTTCACTAATAAAAAGTCCTCGCATAGGGCTTGAACGTGAAAAGCAAGAAGGAGCAGTGTCCATTAATTGTAACATTTTTTCCCAGTTATTTTATTCATTGAGAATGGCAAGTTCTGCAGGGCTGGTTCTACTGGCTCTGAATTTCATGGAGATCTCTCCACACAAGATTCAGAGCAGTTTTAATATGCAAATACACATCAGTTTCCAGAAGCTTAGTTGAAAATATTACAAAGTGCAATCATGGTGCCGCTGCTAGGTTTTCAGTCCCTGGATTATAACACTTTTATCTGAGGATATGCTTAAATGGATAATGCTCAGTATAGGAGTTTATGAGTATTTGTTTTTCTGGTCTGTTCAATACCACTTCAGCACTGTCAAGAGTCACACACCAAACGAGAACAATAGGACTACAGAATTCTTTGTAGTATCTGCATTATTCTGACTATACATCAGGAGAAATGAATGATGGGCATAGTTGTAACACAAACATGAGAATTTCCAGTAATATCCAATCAGGTATGAAACTTAATGGTAAGTGAATATCCAGCATTTCTGTACATTCCAGATCCAGCTGAAATGTTGTATGTAATTCATTGCTATGAATTTAGACGTGAACTTCATAGAGTTCAAGGAATATTTGTACCCAGACATATGATCCAGGCACATTTGTAGCTAACAGCATTATTAAAAATTAATCTTTATAAATACATAATCATATTTCTGTGTCAGGGCAACTTAAGTGGTTTCTGATCTCCTGCTGTTCTTCATAAAATGCTGCAATAATATGTTTTGTCCTTTTCTCAAACAATCCTTCTGCTGCTGTGCTGTGGATAGCTATCAACTAGTATTAAAATAATAAAGTTAGTAGGCAAGAGTTGTGAGGTGTGTGCATACACAGATGGGTAGAGAAAAAGAGGTGGAGAGAACCTTTCATAGGTGAAGTGTTGCATTTTTTTCCTTTTAAAAACCAGAGGTTTTTGTCTTTCTAGAGCCAGTCTGTTTTGTTAATAAGTGATTATTTGCCTACCCTGATGCAAGCATTCTATATATCCCTCAAGCTGAAGAAGAAGCACCGATTCTATTGAGTATTTTTCTAATTTAAGTATAAAATTGCAATTATTTTGCCAAATCCTCTAATTAGTAGATGGTATTATAGCCATTGTCGGTCAGATACTGCTCTCAGTACACCAGAGCAATCCCTTTATTCTCAAGCAGGACACGGAAATATAATCAATGACAGTATTTCCACTTTACTCTCCTGTAATTAAGTAGAACAGAGTAGGGAAATGACATGACAAATATAAGATCACCGTTAAAATGTTTGAAACCCTGAAACTGTTTTGCTAGCATTGTGATAAAACCAACTCAGAAAAAGCATCATGGATTTTTTGATGGAGCATCCAATTTGCCTATTCTCATCTCAATACATTTGCCTGAGGTTTGGGTACACCTGGAACATGGCTTTGATGAGAACTGTCATAGGTAAAGCTCTCCAAGAATCTCAAAAGCACTTCATCAACACCAAAGCTTAATTAACTACACCTGTATTACATAGCTCTAAAATCTGATGCCACAAACCCATACTTAGGGGTATATTTTTAAAGACCTGCTATTCTCAAACAGGAAGGCAGTCTTCAATATTCAAATTGCCAAAGGGTTGTCAGCTTCTTACATCCTTCCTTTGTGCTCACTGAGGCAAAAGCAGACTGTTCATTTACTTCCCCACCTGGAATCACCAGGAACAGGTCCAGATAGCCACAACTTCAGTACAAACACAATCTCTTCAAACTGGCCCACTGCTGTAAGCAGCACACAATAGCCAGCAGAAGTGGGACAGGTCAACACACACATCAACAATGCATCTGAGGTGCACTAAAATAGGTTTATCAGGATTTACGTTTCTCAGGACTCCACTATTCAACATGAGAGTTTCTTTACTGTCTCTGTAATATATATTGGTGCTGGCAGCACTGAAAATCGTGCCTGACTGTTTTTTTATATCAACTCTTTTCAATGAATTTCCTCCATTTCCAACCATGCTGCTCCATGTTATGTAGCCTCCTTGAGCTTAAAGCACTGTGTGCAAGTCAGACAGGCTATTCTGTCAGATCCAGTTTGTGCAGTTTCACCTGGCTGAATGCTCCCGTGAAGGTCTGAAGTCATTCACAACCCAATGTATTCGCATTGCTCTGACACTTCACTCAGCAATGCTTGAAAATGCCCAAGAGCGTCCTGTGCCCCCTTTAACACTGGGGTGTGAAGCAACATCCAGATATACAAAATAGGAAATGGGGTGAAAATTTTCACCTCTCCTAAGATTCCTGGCCACTAAGCCTTTCAGTTGCAACAAATTCCAACAGAAGTGGTTCATCTGAAACTCTTGATGGGCTTTGACAATCCTAGAGAGGAGGAAAGAGCATATGCCTGTGCACATTAATGTACTGCTGGAGGAAACAGGGTATCCCTCCTGACTCACATACTGAATATGAGGAGATGGAAGAATTAAGCACCTTCTTATACAGGTCCAGACACTGCACATTCACTTTACATCTTATTGGTATTATCATAGCTATATCACTAAAAGCCCAGCAAACCTAGTAAAACATTTTACTTTTAGAGACTTCTGAGTGTCTATGTTTTTGGAGAGCATTAGTCAAATAGGAAAAAAGAGCCTAAATTGCTCATGTCTCATGTCAAAGCTACAAGAAGCTGAAAACAGAAACCTACTACTTTTATGTGCTCCGTTGCTTTTACTTCTACTCAGGGTCAACCAATCCATAAATTCAATTCAAAAGTAACATAAAATATGCATATGTTTACATAACCAGGGCTAAAAATGTTCTACAAATGGCAAGAATGGGACTGGCTTTTAAATTATATAGCAAAAGTACCAAAGTTAAAATAAAACATGGGTAGTAAGAACTAGAACATATATCATTTTACGCCTCTCCAACTCATTCCAGCTTATGGAGTTTTGCAGTATATTTTATTTATATATCTATCTCTCTGTATCTGTATATATTGCCCTTAAATAAGCTGCTCTGGATGGTTCACTCCCTAAGTTGAGTCATTACTTGTTTCTTAATACACTTAACCTCATAGAATAGTTGCTTACATCAATCCACACCTAGAATGTGCTGTCAAAATACAATTTCTGAGCTACATATTTTCAGTATATGGATTTTGACTAGGTTTTTAAAACTAGAAAGAGAAAAGTAAGAATTAATGCATGTGAGCATGTGTAAATGTGTAATAATCACATCTACTCATGTTTGCTTGTCTTCTTGCCATCTAGATTCAACCTCTGTCTTTGTTCCTCAAGTAGCACATTGTCTGCCCCTTACTTTTTATCATAAAGCACTGAGCAGAGGTTCACTTCAAATCAGGGATCACTTTGACAAATAAAAGACCTGTAAGTGCATAGAATAAAATGGACTGGAAGAACAATGCACTTTGGGGAAGAATTTATGCTTTTCTTTACAATGCCAGGGTTACCCAACACTTTATTTCCTATTTAATAGGGAATACCTAGACATAACTGCAAGCCAAATTTGACCTGAAATATTTGAAATAAAGGTGTAAAGCAAAGTACAGCTTGATCTTATGAAAGCAAAAGTCAATTGTTATTTGCTGCTTTGTGTTATCCAAGTGACATTGGTGCTAACTATTAAAAGAATGGGGAAAGATCACACTGCAAAATAAAATGAAGTGAAATCTTAGTCTAGCACTGCTCTGTGGCTAGCATGGCTTTAAGGCAATCTGTGCTTTGTTTATCCTCTCCTTGCCTGCCCACTGGGCTGCAGGACAGAAGACAAGCTGAGAAAATACTGTGAGCCAAGGACCTGGCCTAGATGCCTGCCTGAGATACCCAAAGGCAAGCTTAGCTTTGGACGAGGCCCTGTTGGTTGTCTCTTACAGTTTCTCTGTGGGAGTTATTCTCTGAGCAGATCCAGGACTTCTGTGGGCATTTTGCCTGATGTAAAAGGGCTGAAATGCGAGTGTGATGAGTCACACCACGTCTCTCGTGCATGCTCTGTTCCTACCATGGGTAAGGTCTTCTGCAACTGAATTCTGTGAATTCCTGCAGTGAACACGATACTGTCTGTCTGCATCACTCTGGGACATCTCTGGCAGGAAGAACTGGAGACTCAACTTACATCATATTGAGGTAGCTGCTATCTGACTTAAGGATTTTCCCATGATACGGAGCACGGAAAAACTAAACAAAATTCTCCAGAGGTACATTCTGAGTAATCTCAAAGCAAACAGTATTGAAAGGATGGAAAACAGCCCAGGTTTTAGTAAAATGCAGTGAGCCACTGGCTGGAGAGGATATCCTGTGGCACAAAAACAATCGCAGGCAGATGGCAAGACGAGAGAGGTTGGTGTGTTTGTGTCAGCTCAGGATTGATTTCAATTTTAAAAAAAATCTTGTCAATTGTTTAATTTATATTTCCTACCCTAATACTAGTGAAGTTTAATTAAAGTGGTGTTTGGATTTAAGCATTTCACCATAATATTAGCTACCCAGTCAGTACAACACTGCTCCTGTCACAGACACACTGATTGTGGTTTACACAGCACTTGCTGTTTCTCCACAGAGGACTGATTGGTCCCATGATAATCATGCTCCTCCTGATTTCCAGCTGTTACATTTCATTAAGAGACAGCTAAAATTGCCTCAGTGGTTTCCTTATATTACTTTTCCACATAAGCAGTTGGTTCGATTACCATGGGGATGCCTAGGAGTCAGGAACAGTATGAGAGGGTGGCTGGTGAGGCTCTCTTCCTACACAGAGGCAGCGCCACTTCAAAAGAGTTTGGGAAACACTCACATGAGCAACTCACAAGTAAAAATGACTAAAGACCTCCTGGAGACGAATGCATTTGCATTATTCAAGCAAAATGATACAAGAAAAATTAAGTAAACAATGAGCCAGAAATCAGCATTTTGTAAACAATCTCCCATTTGTTATTCATCAACATAATTTTGTTCCACAGTTATCTCCTCTAATAAATGTATGTGCATTTTTTGTATTCTTCTTTCCTTGAGAGTTTTACTTGAAATAGTCTCACTAACAAGAGTGCCACAGATACGCAGCAGAAAGCCTCCTACAGAAAGCCTTCACTACATTTTTACGTAGGGTCAGGCCTGTTGTCACTGAAGGTGATGAGATTTTACAACTGAGTATAACAGACAAAGAGGTGCCCTACATCATCTGCTGCAGGGAGGCAATGTAGTGAGCTTGAACATGTGTATAGATTCTAGGGGAGAAAAGTAGGACACAAGCATATACATAAAGGTTTTGCAGAACTAGCAGGTGTTAGATGAATAGGGAGACTATACCCTACTTGCTACAAATCAACTATAATATGGATCCAGGGCTCCTGAATATTAGCCCTCTTTTTATCCAGCTTCCCTGCAGCACAAGAGGCATCATTAGAGGAGCAGCAGAAGTACTTTGCTTAGCCCATACCTTGTCACATGTGCTTGAAATAGCTATTGCTTTGTTCATCTTAACCTATGGGGAGTTTCAGACCAAGGACACACACCAATTTATTCATAATATGCTTACTGGTACCATGTTTGCTCTGACACTGGCTAAGATAAAGCTCTGCTCTTCTGGAGATACTGCTGGGTTTATGAGATAGTGCAATCCTCAAACCCCCTCTTCTGTTCCTCTCATTTATCTGTGCAGTGAACTATGATTTGGAGTATTTTCAATTAGCACAGAAGGGGAGCGTCTCAGCTCTCGTCCCCTGTGGGTTTTCTATACTGTGTATTTGCAATGTTCACTTTTATAGTCTTTCCTTCTAGGGATGCAGGAAAGAAAACAGGCCAATATAACTCATATTGCAGCGTGGGGCAACAAGGGTGCTCCAATAAATCTGGTATTTCCTGGATGAAACGATGTTGCCAAGACAACAGGTATCACACATAAAAGCCACTCTCCCTCAGGGCACTTAATTCCACAGACAAATTCTGAAGATCCTGGTCAAATACAACTTCTTTCTCTCAGTGGTCATTTTGATAATGAGGATACTAGGAGGAAGATGTCATGACTATGCTGAAGAGCTCACAGCCAGCTCAATTTAGCAAATGAACCAGCGCCAGAATACAAATAAATTGTAAGACAGTTATGTCTTCACTGGCAACAGGGGCTCCAGTCCTCTGGAAACCAATGTTCAGGTGTCAGCCCATGGGATTGCCGATGGGATGCTGTTATTAGCTCCTGACTGATGGGAAGCCGTGGCTGGGGACTGGCTCATGACCTTCTCCAAGAGGAGCTCAGCTAACTCTCTCTCAACAGATGCAAGACTACTAACTAAAACGTCCTCACCAAAATGTGAATTAGCATTAATTTTGTTAATTCAGTGGCACCAATTCAAGCCTCAGCTGCCCGCATTCAGAAGGTGCCACATTATGAATGACACAGCTGAGGCTTGGCTTGATCTAAGTGCAGTCACTCAAATGAGGGCAGCTGAGTTAAGCTAGTCTCACAACCCTTGCAGTGAAATCAGAAAATGGACTAATCTGCTAGACTAACAAATGGGGGGGATTTTGATTGGTTTTGTCAGCTTCTTGCAGTGCATTTTAGCCTGCAGGAATGTTGTCTGCACATTAATGCCAGAAATACCACAGCGTCACTGGCCTCTCATTTCAGCACAATGCCTTTGCAGATTCAGATAAAAAAAATCAACATCAATATTTAGAGGTAGCCATTCCAAACTGGAAACTTTCTGGGGCGTAAACATCACATCTAAATAAAAGATAGTGTACGGACTCGGCTACTAGCAGGGATGAGTGTGTGCTAGAGCTCCTGCATTGCTGCTGCCAACATGAAAGAGTTCTGTGTCATGGAGATCAACCGTGGATGCCTGACTGACTATATGGTCAGTTCAGATCACTCATTAAGAGCAGCTCTTGCTGATTTTATTCTTTTAATTTATAAACCAATACACATTAATTTTCTGTAATAACCTTCCCACAACTGTTCTGCATTTGTCTGCCTGAAGAGAAACCTTCTGAATCTCTCTCTCACAAATACCTGCAGAGTGGCATTCACACCCTGTCTCTTTTCAAAGCAAATGGAAGAGTGAGGACACACAAGAATTCTCCAGTGATTGTAAAATCCCAAATTATTTCCATAAACAATTTCTTAGAAGTTCCCTATCCAGATGCTTATCTTCCTTACAGAAGTACATTTGATGAGAGATACTGTGGATATTTTGGAGTTAAGACTGAGGTTGTAAAAGGATGCCATGTGTGCTGCCACTCTTCTAACTCATTGCACAGCATAAAACCAGAAAAGCCAAGGTATCCTTTGCCATAGCAGCCAGCCAATGTATTGTTTTCTCCCATCCCTTCCTGCATAATTTTAGCAGCAGCAGTGGCTTTCTTGTATTTATCTACTTTCACTGACAATTTCACTACCTCTTTCCAGTTTAGGCAAACTTTGGTGTCAGGACAAAAGATAAAAAATATGTAATGCTTCTAAACTTCTAGAAGGCTGGTTAGGGAAACTTGATCCAAATTGCCATTCGTAGGCTTGTGATCAGACAGAAAAAGATTCATGAGGGAGCAACCCATACAAAATTGTGTTTCATAAGTTCTGTTCCTCATGGAATTAGTGAATTGTTTTTTTTCCATAACTATAAACTAGAATCCTTCAGACTGAGGATTGAGATGATGCACAAGAAGCCATGAGCTGGTGAGAAAAGATGCTACCACTCAAGCATACGCAAACTATAGTTCAAATGTCATCTGAATATTTCACTCACAGCCAACTACATATTTTTTTAACTCGTATTTAATCTACCTGTAGTATATTTTCTCACTAGGTACGAAACTGGGAGGAATACTACTATGACTACTTAATACAGACTTGATCCTGTGCCCACGAAAACCAGAGAGAACCAAATGATCATTTTTATGGGGCTTTTGATCAGGTCCATAAAGCACACAGGCTATTAGAGGTACATGTACACTTTTGAAAATGTAAGTGCCAGTACAGAAGTGTAAATGCAGTATTGATTCTTGATGATAGTGATAGAAATTTATGGGCTTAAAAGTGTCTTGAGGCAGAACTTAACTATAAAAGGTTGCAAGGGTGCTTTTTAAATATATGTGCACACCCTGGAAACATTCTGCCTGGAGATATTGTGTATTACTGCAAAGAGCTGAGCACCCATTGAGTCCCACAGTCTTCTTTTGGGAACAAAGCACCACAGAAGGGAGACTGTGCATCTGGCAGAAGCCTTTGTGGCCCGTCCGTATGAGCAAAGGCTTTTGGTATTCAGCAATTGCCTGCCAGGCACCCTGGGCTCAGTGAGGACAGGGGCAGAATTCATCAGCTTGAGCAGAAAGAAAATCAAACTCATTGCCAACCATTTTCAGCACAAATATATGTCACTGCCTTCAGGCAGAAGCATATCTGGGCATTCTTTGGACCTTCCTCAGAGTACTGCTTATCTGTGCACATTCAGCTGTCAGCCCCATGCTACTTTTAACTAAGGAATTAAGGAAGAGTACATGGAGACCAAGAGATTCCTGCAAAACGTAGGGAGGTGAGGAATTGGTATTTTCAGATTCAAGTGGTAGCTAGTGGCAAACAAATTCCCTGATAACTTTCCTCTTAAAATAGGCAAACAATGCTGTTGGTTAACTTGAAAAAGTATGATTCATCACAGCAGAAGGAGGATTTTTACTGCCTGTTTACTGTTTTGATGAAAATAATTGTTTGCAATTGCCTGATTAACTTGGAGAGATGGATATAGAACCCTAAGGACATAAAGGATCAATACTGTGAGTTACCAAATTAAAACATTTATAAGAGGAACTAAGATCTGTCCTTCAAAAATCTACATGCACCTACTCATCTGCAAAATAAGAGACTGAGATACTTCCGTTTTCAACCTAGAAACATATACTTGCTATTCCAGCAAGAACAAAAGGAATAGTGAGTGATGTTCAGCATCATGGATCTATTCTACCACTACTTTCATCTAAAAGTGTGGGACATCCTGTAGATAATAAGCAACTCAGATTCAGTTAACAACAGATAGTATTATGACTTCAGCCTACACAAAGAAATAGAAGCCAAAATAAGTCTTATTTTTAACTACTTCTTTATGCAGACATCATACTATGGAACAGAAACATTATCTGAAAGTGTATCAATAAAGCAAATTGTTAATATTCAGGAGGTCTGTAAGTTTCTTCAAATAGTGAGTTTAAGTTCTAACAAGAATGAGTATTTTTTCCCCAAGCTTTTGGTTTCCAAGACTTTCTTCTACGTTTTAAAAATCCTTTTTATTACTGGAATCCAAGATTCTCTCTGAATTTCTTGACTCGATTAGCTGCAGTTCTCAAGAAACCCTACACATGGACAGACTGACCAAAGAAGAAAAAGAGGAGACCTGGTGAAATTGCAATTAAATCCTGAAATACTTAAGAGTCCAATATCTATAGGTGTTTGCAACAAGACTGGGATGGGCTAGCAGCAGAATTTGGACAACAGCTTTCTCTCTTCATTAAATGCTCTAATCACCACCCTGGACTTCCTTTGCCCAGTCCTCAGGCAGTCCAAGTATCCAGGTGCAGCTTTCACCAAATAGAGCCTGTAGAACCCATCTCCTGTGGCAGCTCAGGTAGCTATCTGATCTACTCTCTCCTGCACATTAGCTCCTGTGTCTACTTACATGGGCGCTCAGGAAAAGCAATCTGAATTAGTCCTTCAAGGAGGATCACCACTGCCACATTAAACACTTATGTGGACACTTTAATTCAGAACTGAATTTGCCTTAATGAATTAAAATAAAATGAATGAGTTTATGAGCTGCATAAACATCCACCCAGGGGTTTATGAAGTTATAACTAATCTGTTTCATATTTATGGTTTAAATAATTCAAGTTACAATGCATAAACAAACCCTAGAATAAACAAGACCTGGACCAAGATTTCTATGAAACTGTTCTTCATCAAGCTATCTTTGATTTCCAATTCATAATCTGTTTTTTTCCTATTAAACCTCTACATACAGGGCAATTCAGTTTCTCTTTCTAGCAACTATTTATTATCCCTCAACATACTAGCCCCAGCATCCCTGGAAAGCTCACGAAGTTAATGGTTTTTGTTTGGGTGATTGCCACCCGTGTTTCAGATCCCCGCAGACCTGGAATTCTCATCACTGCTGCCAATACCCAATACCTCTTAACTGTATGTGCCTTTTTAATGCATTTCATGGACATGGAAATAAAGGGCAACTACTGTGATTAAAAAATCCATCAGATTAGATTTACTGGGCTGCATGCTCACATGACTGCACCAACCCATTTCCCCATCACAACGCAGGTCAGATGTCACAGCAGGACTCACTCGAGGTACTGCCATGCTGGCCTCAGGGATTCCTGCTTCATTTCCCCCCTGTGGGAAACACCGAGTGAGAGCAAAACAGTATTCTAGGAATAAAACTTCTGCAACAGCACTTCTGAGTGAAAGCATCATTGTGAAGACAAATTTCCTCATGGCTTCGTGTCACTGTGCAACATTGCTATTTTCTCCTGTGCCTTTAAAGAAGGCAGTGAAAACCCGAAGAAGAAAAGCCAACGGTCTGAGAAATACTAATTAATAGCCATGCTTCACATGCAATCTAAAAATAAAAAGCAGCTGCAAAACATTTTGTTGTTAAATGAAAGCATTCTGAAATAATCTGTAAGGACCCAGTCTTACAGGGTGAAGACCCTCCATTCATGATTCATGGCCACAGCAGCTGAGGATATACAATTTTTTACACAAAAATGAGCTTCTTCCAAATACACTCGTTCTCTCTCCCCACAGCCAGATATTCCATTATTGCTGATTCGTGGCTAAAACACTTAAAACTTTTCCAATGGACGTCGTTCCCTATCCATATACCATGAAGAAGCTTATGCTATTAAGAGCATCTATTTTCAATCATCAAAATTCGTACTTTTTCTAATGGATTAATTGTACTGTTATATTATTTTAACGTGAATGCACTGTTGTAGAATTATGTCGCAGCATTACAGTTTGGGTGGCCTCATATAATCTTCACACAGCAGCTGGAAATGTAATTAGCATAAAAACCAAACAGCCTCATTAAACATCTCTTTCCTGTAAGAAGGGACAAATTTAGAGGCCTCGTTTCACACATTCCATTACAGCTGGCATGGGGCTAGAACAATCCCCAAACGCATTTTTCAGTCCAGCTAAGCAAAGCCCACTTCTTAAACCTTGGAAATGTTCTGCAGCAGATCTCAGGCAGACACGATACTGCTCTGTAGTGGAATACACGCTCCCAGGGGAGTGATTATACCCCCCATTTTTGAACTAGGAGCTTCCAGTTGGCAATTCAAGTATAAAAATAGACAACTGCTTTCACTGCCTTCTTCCTACAAATCAGATCTGCAACTTCCGAATGCATTTGAATTCTTTTAATCTCCTTAAAATGACAAATCTGAAAACACTGACAATTTAAAATACCAGCAATAGAGAAGCAAACATCACCCATCACTTTCCCTAGCTAAGAAGTGTCTTCTGCTACCCTAAGCTTTGGGCTGTTTATCTAATTGCGAGGCTGAAAATGACCACTGGCTTTAAAAATCTCTGTGTATCCTTGGTTCCACAGCAGTAAGCAGATACACAAGATAGCTTTGCCATTCTATAGAATGGCAAAAGATTCAATTTTTCAAAAGTTGTTTAAAGTTTTGCATGAATTCTGGTACATTTTTCTGGCCAGTTTCTCAAAAGACATTAAGAAAATGTCAGTACATGCAAAGAGAAGTTATACACAATTCTAGAATTTTTTTTTTCACTTCTAGAATTCAGAATACATCAAGTGTGCAGTTTTGGATCAATGCAAAAAATAAATCTGAAAATGGATTTTAATTTTTATTCAGGCCTTGAACACAAGCACTGTAATACTTCAACAGAGCTAAGATACAAATGCATTCCTGTCTAGCAGGCCATTTTATAGTTGAGATTAAGATTTTTAACTATACTACATAAAATACATAAAATATTAAATTTCAAACAGAAATATAAATTTGAATAAAAACTCTTCTAAGATTCATCTAGAAAGCACTGAAATATAATAAGCTTATTTTTTTGGATTTTCCTTCATAGAAAAATATCTCCCTTCATTCACTGTGAATTAATGAACAGTCTAAGTTCCTGCAAAATGCTGCTTCTCTTCAGAGCATGACATTTTGTGCTTCCCTCAAAAAATCACAAAACAGTGAACATAGAAGCCCAGTCTAACTCTGAAAAGAGGTTGTACTGCTGTTTTTAACAAACCTGGAGCTCTTTTATGCCAGTTTGGACTAAGTTTTACAACAGTGTCATTTTTCTCTCTTCTCCCAAAATCTTGGAAATGATAGATGATTTTCAGCAGTGCCTTAATGGTCTATGAGCTGCTTCAACACAGCAAGAATACCTGGCTGGGACCAGCATTTGTATCACCTGCTTGCTGTTTCACATCAAAAGGGTCACTGGGGGTTTTAGAAGCACTAACAGGGTTTGTCATGGATGAGAACAGGAAAGACTTTGGGGTATTTCAGGCTTCAGGGTGACTTCAAACTCAGTTGCCCTGGAGGGGAGACCCCACTTTCTTTCTCAATGCTGATTCAGAATTCAGAATTACATTTCTAAATCATCTGAATATGAGTGTCAAGGAAGAAAAAACCGTAATTACTTCTGTTCTCCATACCTAAACCTAGAGACAGTCTGGCTGAAAAGTATAAGAGGAGTTATAACTGAAATATTAATACCTTTCACACGGGATCACAGTAGATATTAAGTAAAATTCGGAAGAACAGAATGGGACCATAAAGTGCTTTAAAACAGTTATCCTTGTTAGCCAACAATCCAAACAAAACCACTCTTTTCAGTGAAAATAGGACCTCTGTGGATAGATGTCAATAACCTGGCAATTGGGAAAACCACACAAAGTCTCTCAACTTGTAGACCACCCCCTGAAAAGCAAAGGAAGAGGTGAGGGCAGGCATGTCTGCAGGCTGTGTTTCTACTTTGTTTCCCCAGGCAAAGGTCTCACCTAAATAGCATGACCAGTTTAATAGCCTAAGGGTTTTACGTGAGAAAACACAAGAGACAATCACTGGCAAAACAGAAGGTTTAAGAGAAGCACTGGCAACACATAACTGAATTTCTCCTGGTTGGAATATTCTGTAAAGAAAGGTTCAAAATATTTACCTGATGTAGTTAGAAATAATCACCAGTAGAAATCAAATGATCTGGGTATGGTTTATGAATAACAGTTTCTCTAATTGAACAGCTTTACCACATTTTGTTTCCTTCTTGTTGCTCATCAGAAACATTGAAAATCCTTGCCTGTAAGTGCTGCCAATTTAAGCAATCCCTCTGCTTACTGGGAGACTTAACTTATATAAACACATTGACATATGATTTTTTTATAGAGCATTTAAAAAAATATTCTGATTGGAAAAACCAAAGCACCAAGGCTTAGCAAGTGGAAAATAAAAGAGATTTGAGCACTAAATTAATATCTGTTTTAAAGAAGATTTTGGGAGTGAGGCAGCTAGAAGTTGCATGAGTAGACTTTGTTTTGGCTCACTTGATTATCTTTAAATGGCTTGAGTGACAGTGAAAGCAAATGGAAGATCATGTTATGCCCTCCCTAAAAAGCAAACTGAAAAAATCCAGATGCTCCCTTTTGTGGCATTGTCTACACTACTGGGCTTAAATCTTTAGAATCCAGCATGCAGACCTCATCTATTCCTGTTTAACAGAGTAACTGCTAGCAAGAGAAGATTGCTGTACAGATAACTATTAAAAGTCTTAAGCCTCTTGGGTAACAGACCAACCCACAAACCTGCCTTGAATGTCCTATTCCCCAATCCAAGTGATGATGCCTGTCTCACACTGGTTTGCCTTTTGGCTCTTCTGATATCCTCGTCTACTTCAGCCCTAGTCTTTATCCTTTCCAACTTCCCAGTCCTACACCTTGAGACAGGTTCTTGAACAACAACCTCTACAAGTTTACACTAAGCAAATGCTTTAAATGAAACAGGAGCAGGACTTCCCTATCCTTAGGAGGGCACCCCAAGAGGCCAGAAAGTCACAGTCATGTCTTTCTTTCGTAACAGAACAGGACACGGCTCACTAGCTCACCCATGGGCTTTGGGGACGGGAACTGTGGCACCAGAGGACTGAGATGTGATCACTGCCCTATGGAAGAAGATTGCAAGTATTTCTAGGAGGGGGACCTGGGACATGAATGAGGAGGTTCCAAAGTATCTAGAAGGAAAGGCTGATTCAAAAGATTTCCTTTTCTCTCTTTATGATTAGTGGTTGTCTCAGACAACTGTCTACTTGGCAATAGAGCTGCTGAGGAGCTTTCTTCTGACACAGGTCTTTTTCTGCTCACTGTACAGGGTGCCTATGTACCCAACCCAAACATTGCTGAATCCCTTGCCTCTCCTACTTACAGCTGAAATTTCTTTATGCCCCTTAATTTCTCACCATTTCCTGCTTTTCTCTTCCCATTGCAACCAGTTTCCTTCAAGTACAACTTATATGCCTTTTCCTCCCTTTTGTTTGAGCACTGCACTTCAGGGAGCATGGATGGGGGACGGCAGATACACCAACTTTTTAAAATGAAGGTCACCAGAAATGGGAAATGACAAAACAAGACATTTTTCTCTATTCAAACTCCCCCAAGCAGCTGAAATACTTTTTTTCTGAAAGGTTGCAAACAGTTGGCTTTTGATGAAAGCAGTGATAAAAAACCTTCAATAATATTTCAAGTAAGTGCAGAATCTATCTTCCCTCAAGCTTCTTTATTTCAGAAGCAGTTCCTTCTCCAGAACATCTCCAGGAAATGACATTTCACCAGCATGTGTATGGCACTGCAATAAAACAGCAACACACCCAGGAACATTTTTCAAGTTCACAGCAAGGCGAGCAGAAGAAGATCAAGGTATTAGAAAAATGACAAAGGTCTGGCAGAGGAGACAGTCAACTTGCTCTCTTGCTATCTGCTTTGCTGATTCCCAGAGAATCCAGTGTGGCTTTAAAAACCTTGTGTGGCCTTCTAGAGCCATCCCAGCTGCATCCAGCCAATGAAATGTGCTTGGAAACAGAAAATTCTGTTTCTTCCTGACTTCTGCCATAAGTGAGACTGCTCCCTATCAGCTATAAGAAACCATCCTATCAACTGATATAATCTTGCCATTTAAAAGTTTGCCTGTTCTCCCAAGATAGAATTGTCAGCTTTATAATACTTCTCATTTTGGTAAGGAAGCTTTGGCCTGCATGGAAATGGAGGTTTCCACATTTTCTGTGCAAATCTTAGGTAAGTTGAAAACACATACACCATAGTTTTGACTGTAGCATGAGTAACAGTGTGGCAGAGTTTGATTCCTTTGTCTAACTCCCTGTATAAAGAACTTCAATGTCAAGAGAGTTTATATTGTACTGTGGGAGTTTCAACACCCATCAAAGAACTTTCACTACTATGTTCTGTGATGAAATGCTTTGCAATCCTGACACTGAAAACCACCCTGTGCTGGGGGGAACTTCACTTCTGTCCAGGTGGAGAATTACTGTGAGAACTAACTTGTTTCTGTTCCTGCTGTGATACACTGGTGTCCCTCACACTGTGTAATCTCTGTTTTTCTGAGATTGAGCCTGTCCACAGCTAAAGCCCATCTTTCACTCATAGTGTACATTCCTTACAACTCCTCAACACATCACCTTCCAGCAGAAGAGGTTGCTCAGATCAAACCCCAGGCTCATCTGGCACTCACCATCTGCAAACAGATCACCCTATCTATGATATTTTCTACCTGCTCTGACTGCTCTACAAGACACCTAAGGATGATATTCACATACAGACCAACTGCAAGGCAAAGGCATTAGATGACTGCATCAAAACCCATGATTTTTACCTTCATGATTAAGTCAGCACCAAGGCAAAGTCAGATTTTGGACCCTTCTGCATAGTCACTACAGGGGTATCAAAACCAATGTAACCTATAAACATATGAACGCTATGAAACACGCGTATCCTTTTGACCTTCTGCTTGTCAGTGACAATGCAATAACAAAGACGGAGGGTGGGGTACTTGTGCTGAAATATCACAATTTGAGTATTGATGTGCTGAAAGGAGTCATATATAATAAGGATAACATTGAGGTCCTCCACCAATCAAATTACGTATTTTCTGTCTCACCTTATGCAATTACCAGGTGTCAGATAAAAACTTTTCCCATTACCCAAAAGGTTTTTTTGCCCATTGACTGCTGAACTGTATTTTAAAACATTCATCTCAGAATAAATAATCAGAGCTTTTAGTCTGATAAAGATAAGGATACAAAATGTTATCACTTGGAAATACCAAAAAGGCAACCTTTCAACCTTATATATCAGGCTGACTCTTTCTTCCTGTCCTCTCCCAGAAAAAAACTCTCCCATTAATTTCAAAGGAAATTTCATCAGATTAGGCCATGTGTTTTGACCCTTACTACTTTTGACATTAAAAATAATTGAATCCATTGTTGCAGCAAATAAGAGCTTAATAAAATACTTCTATTAGTATTTATTTTTTGATAATTACTGATGTTCTATGCAGGTGGGAAAGCTTGGGTGCATGCCTGTAGGACACTAATGGGAATATTTTTTTTCCAAGTGTCACATTTATCAGTGCAATAGAAGAAAATAAGCCTGTATTATGAAGTTTCATGCTGGCTCTCATTATGCCATCTCACAAGCTTGTCCTTTGATTTATTATAAAGATTAAATATATTTTCTCAGTGAGATCAGAGGTATCAGACAAAAGGTCATAGAAATGCTGGCAGAAAAATGCTAGTTTTCTGTGTGTAAAATATTTTGTACTACACATTCAAGGTTCAACCAATGCTGCTTAATTGCTGGGGGTGTCTTGTAGAATGCTGGTGGATTCCCGTTCCCTAGGGTTGAGGATGATGGAAACTGTGGTGTCCCAGCTCTCATATAGCTCAGAAGTATATCTCTATCCCTGTCTTTTATAGGGTGCTCAGAAAATTTGACATCCTTGTCAATTTTCCTGCAGTTAGTAGTAGGGGAGCTGAGAGGAATACCAATTTTGCAGAGCAGCTGCAGGATACTGCTAACTTACTGGAAATGAAAATTTTTCTAAAAAAAAAAAAAGAAAAAAAAAGATAGGTTTTGGATTCAAACCCGGTATTGCAATTGACAAATGTTCCTGGAGACCCAGCTTTTAAATTAGTTTTTCAGACACTGAACTCACTCTTACTAGGGGTGGAGATATGCTGGTATGTCTGGTAAAACTTCCTATTCCTCTGAGAAGAGAAAATACATGTTTTCAGTCTGGTTTTAATCACTGTGTACTTTCCAAATATTTTGGTAATGGGGCAAATCTAAGCAACACTTCTTGCAATGCCCAGAGCAGACTATGGAGGCACATCGAATCCAACTTCAAACCAACCAGTCTGACCACAGCAGCATGCAGCTCAGCCTCACCTCCTGGAGCTGGAGAAACCATACAAATCAACAGTAGGCAGGCTTTGGCAACCCATGATACCTCCTGAAGAGCTGTGGCAATTCTCCTAGTCGTAACCAACTAACTCAGCATGCTGAAACTAGATTCAAAGTAGTTGTCACTACAGTGTCCACATATCCCTAAGAGCTATATGGGTTTTCATGGAAATCCTGCTACACTACACTATGGTTTTGACTGATACAGAACATGAAATACAAGCCTTTTGTTTTGTAGAAACATGTCATTTTTGGTAACAATAGCTTCTCAGCTGTCAAGTTATAAAATATGATCATCACTCAGACTAATATACCCATCTATTCCAGTTCATTAGTTTTTGGCTGACGAATCAGAAAACAGCCTAAACAGCACACAGTAAAGAACACCTTCAGGTACAAAGCCAGAAAACTCTCATTCTGCATTTAACCTCTTGCAAGAATTCGCACGTAGTTAAATAAGACTTCTCTCCTAACTGTGGACCATTTTCAGGAGTACAGGATTTGGGTACAAGGCACACCCAAGTCCTGCCTGAAAGCTTCCACTGTGCAATTCACGGGGCAGGAAGCAATGGGGCTGTAACTCAAGCCTCTTCTGGCACTTGAAGGAGCAAGATACTCACTGCTTTCTTTTTAGTTCTAGTGAGAACAATAGGAAATCAGGAGAAAGTTCATGTTTTCTCACAGACAATCCACACTAAAGACTTGCAGAATCACATATAGTAATTATTACCCATCATGAAAGAACAAAGAAAAGAAACTTTCTAAATAGATTGCAAAGCTTTCACCGCAGGCATAAGAGCCCAGATCTGGAATTCTTGCTCAATATACAATATAAAACCACATTTTTGCAGTTTTCCATATATTTTTATAATTAAAAAGGATCTTGAACCAGGAGTGTGAGCAAGTGATGGTAGAAGGAGAGAATTGAGATTTGGTTTTCTCAGAAAACAAGTGACACATCATTCCTGCCCAATGGAACGAATAATTTCTGGTTTTGCAAGTTACTCAACACAATGTCAACTTTGTCATGAATTTTTCTTGCTCCTCTGTTAGGACTCACAGGAGTTTAAATGTGGCTACGTCGACCACTAGCATTATCTTTTCATACTGCTATTTCCTTTGTTCATAATCTGCTAAATCAATATTCAAAGATTTCTTTTGGGTTACCCTCTAGCTCTTGTAGCAGAACCTGAACATTTAGCTTTGGTGAGCTGCTGCTTTAATTGCAGTGTACCCAATGTGTTGTTTTGGCTGCTTTTAAAGAAAAAGTTGGCAACAAAGTTAAACATCTCTTCTTAGAATCTGACAAATCTCTCCAAGCCAAGCTTCAACAGTTAAAAACATATAAACTGAGGCTGAATTACAAATTTTTAGCCTTGTTGAGCAAAAAAGTTATCGATTAACAAACCGACCCCAACGCAACTGTTACCTGCTGAAGTGTGCTTAAATTTTTCACTCTTCTTCTTCCTCCATTTCCATGGCTTAAAAAGTCTCCCAAGAGTGGCAAATTTGCTTCTTCTTCTGATTGGAGGCGTGTGAGTCCCAGGTACTAGAGAATCTGAACGCATTGCAGCCAGTCTTTCCACCTCTTCAGCTGTAATTTAGCAAGAAATAGAGAAAAAAACAAGGAAGGGAGGAAGTTAAATAAATGCTTTAATAAGTTATCAGAGAACCACACAGATGGCCAAAATGTTCCTTGGACACAGAGAACCATAACAAAGGGAAAAAATTGAAGTCCTTATTATTTTAACATTATTTTCTTTTCTTTCAGTGAAACAGTGAACTGCTAATCTACTGTAAAAAGCAGTAGTAACAGTCAGGTTCAACAGGAATATGGATTATTACGTTATAAAAGTTATAATTTTTAACAAATTGCTCCAGACAGATGGCAGTTCAGCCATCAGCCATTCCTGGGGAAGTGTGACAGAGACTGGGGAAGAGAAAGCTCAAAAAACAGTATGCAATACTGTTTAAAAGAAATATTACAAGGCTCTTTTTTTTTTTTTTTTTTAAGTGGAAAGAGACATTTCTGTCAACTAATATTTATTAAGAGCAAGGACTCTGATAAATAATGACCCTTTGGTATCATTACCGTGTCCATTAAAACTGAGGTTAGAAAAGGGGCTACATTAGGAACTTCCTAGTGAGAGAAAGGGTACTAAAAAGTCACAGAATCATGGAACTCTTCAGGATGAAAAAACCTCTCCTTGAGTCCAACCACTGACCCAGCACTGCCAAATCCACCCCTAAAACACGTCCCCAAGTGCCAGATCTACACATCTTTTAAATCCCTCCAAAGATAGTGACTGCACCACTTCCCTGGCAGCCTGTTCCAATGCTTTACAACCCTTTCCATGAAGAAATTTGTCTTAATATGCAATCTAAAGCTCCACTGGTGCCACTTGAGCCCATTTCCTCTGGTCCTGTCACTTGTTACCTGGGAGAAGAGACTGCCCCCCACCTGGCTACAACCTCCTTTCAGACAGTTCTAGAGAACAATAAGGTTCCCCCTGAGCCTCCTCTTCTTCATGCTAAACCCCAGGTCCCCCAGATACTCATGATAAGACCTGTGCTCCAGACCCTTTACCAGCCCTTCTTTGAACATGCTGCAGCACCTCATTGTCTTTCATCTAGTGAGGGGCCCATGTCTAGTCCCATTTTTCTGCCCACTCATGTCCCTCCAATCCTTATACTTAGCTTTTAACATTTAAACTTTTAATTTTGGATTTTAATACAGTCCAAACTTAGGGCTGAATTCCCATGGAGGGGACAGAGGTTTTCACGGAGCTCCTGTTCTTAAGATTTCAGTTTTTTGCAACCTTTGCAGCTGTAATACAACATGATAGTCTCAATACTGAAAAAAAAAATCTGAAGAATTTAAATTACCCTTCCTACCTGATGAGAGCAAGAGAAGTCTGAGGATGGTCACTTGGTACAGTTATACTTCATCACCCCCCCTCCTCACATTTGCAAGGAAAAATTTATTCTGATGGTTTTGGTAAAGAACATCTCTGTGACTAGAGGCATAGAGAGAGGAAAGCCATGACACCAACCGGGGGAAGGTACCAGTAGTCCACAAGGGAGGCTCTCTCTGTGCCTCAGCTGCCAAGGATGCAATAGGCTCTCCCCACCCTGGGCTGAAGCATGCAGCTCTCTCCATAAAAAGAGCATCTACGTAATTCAGTCAGCATACAGGAGGGGGTGTTGTGGGTGGTTCGTTGTTGGGTTTTTTCTTTGGTTTTTTTTTTTTAAAGTTGTTGGTGGTGTTTGTTTTATGGTTTTTTTGAAGGGATACCACTTCCCAGGCTTGTGTAGTAATGTGACACTGCCACTAACACTGATCTGAGTGCTTTGCACACACTGCCTGGATTCATAAAGACAGGACACAGATTATCACCACTCTTGCTCTGAAGGCAAACAGCCCAATGTTTCTACCCACCTCTTGTATATTAAGTATTAGCCTCAGCCAAGAGCACAGGCTCAGGAACCTCAGCAAGAACACTGCTTTGAAGGGATGAGCACGCCCACTCCACACTGACAGAATTACCAGAGATTTTGGCTGGCATATTCTTACATATCTCAATGGAAATTTTTTCGAGGCTTTAAGTGAGCCAAATTTAGGTTGGTTTTCATGGGAACAGCCAGAGACGCATTTCTAACACAAAGGAGGTTTCATTATTAGAACTCCAACTGAACCACTATTAGAGTCCCTCAGGTTTTTGCAAGAAGGTTGGTTGTTTTGTTATTGCTCTTTTGTTTGTTTTGAGCATTAACAACACAGTCCTTTTTCCTGTAATATATCAATGCTGTATACAGCTGCCTGTACTTTTCTGGAGAAAAAAAAGCTAGCCAGCAAGATAGAGTCAGCCCAGTTGTTTCAGTGGAAATGGTTAAAGAGTGCTATTCTTTGGGGTAATGGAGAGAAAGACAGACATTTCTGAGAACATCTTTTTTCAATTTAAAGCAGAGGGAATAAAAGATAATCCAGCCAAAGCGTTTCATTCTGTTCCAGCTCTTTGTGCCTGACTGCCTGGAGAAATGCCTTCTTATCCAAAGAACCCATTACAAGGCTCTGTCCTGTACAGGGCCTGGGACATGCTGTATCAAGCCTGGTTATGCTGAATAAACCATGAGGGTAAAAAGAAGAGGAAATCAGAAATTTCCTTACACTTTCTGATTTCACTGAAACCTGCTGGGCCTTGAAGACCAGCACAGGGTACAGACCACTGCCCTCTATATGCAGACCCAAAGGCACCACGCCTTTTCCCCTTCCTCCATTTTTAAGATGCCTCTAGTTCAAGCACATAAGATCCCACTGTGTTCCACTGCTGTGATTTTTCAGAGATGCTGTTAGAAGTAATGGGTTGGTATTGTCTTTGCTGCCTTATTTGGGGGATACAGGAAGCGGCCCATTGAGCAAACTGGGAATGACACACTACTGCTGCTGCTGAATTAGGCTTCCTGCTAATAAACCTTCAGCTGAAACATATTGAAATTCCTCTTGCTGCTCACCCTCCCTCCTCTTCCCCATCACTGAGCCAAGATTTCTGCTACCCAAGTGCCTTAGTTACTAAATCTCAGAGCTGCAACGACTTCTCTTTGATAGCTGGTCCTAACTGGTACTGCAGAGGCCATTCCCTGGAGAACTGACACCCCTTAAAGACACTCTCACAACATGCATCCCCTTCGTCCCATACCAGCTGTGCTCTCACTGCCCCTAGGAAAGCTTTTCCCACTCAGGGTAAATGAGGATGGATTTACAATCAAGCAAAACTAACATTGGAGTCAAAAAGAATTTACCCAAAGAGTGGTTTCATTGAAAGTCAAACAGTATCAAAACCATTTCCATGTTTTGACTGCTCTTTCCTGAACTTCAGTGCTGTCTCTCACACGAATCTGCAGCCTCAGAGTCCTGCAATGCCTGCCATTGGTCATGATCGTAGCCCTTCTTCATCCTCTCCAAACACACACAGCTCCAAGCTAATGCAAGTAACAACTCTTTTTCGTCCTCATTTGCATTCCTCAGAAGGACATGATCTTTTCCATGAGAAATGCTCTCAAGAGCACTGCTAATTCAAAGCATAATAATCACTGGCTAGGAATAAACCACATTAGCATAAAGCCATGACAGTTTTTATACAGCAAGAATAAAAGCAGACCATGATGCAAGAAGCAAATGCCAGAATTCTGTGCTCTTCTTTGCTGCTGCATCTTTTGCTCAAGTTGGCCGGATTTCTCTGCCTTTTTGGCTCATAATGACTATTGACTGGCTGTGGGCTGTGACACCCACTGCTGACAGCAGGCTCCGTAGGCTGATTTCACACCTTTGCTGTTCCCAAAAAAGCTGGTACTTGCAGGAATGGAAAGTAACCCAGACCTTGCACTCTTTTTCTATTTTTTTGCCTTCAAAGAGGAAAGCAGTCCCAGCAGTCCCAGCCTGATCAGTCTGCTGAACTGGGAGAGGGAACTGCTGTGTGCATTAGTACCTGAAGTCACACTGCTGAGATCTCATTGTGACGCTGGTACCACAAATATGATGTTTACAGGTCACAGTCGCTGCTGATACTTGGTGCTTTTGGGAACTTGTTCTGATTTTTTCCAGGACCTGAGAGATCTTGCTGAGACACAAAGAAATACTGGGACCTGCACTTATGGCAAGGGGGTGATGTACTCCCCTCCCACTTTCTTCTGTCCAAGCTGTCATTCCACACTAGCAATGGGAAAATTAAACCTGAAAGTTTTTCACAGGCTGTTTGGCTGCGAGACAGTTCTCAAGATTTTACTGTAGTTCTTTATACTCTTGAGGTTCATATAGACTTTATATAGGGCTTAAGCAAGACCTGGTGTTTTAATGAAAAAAACCACCACAAATAGAAGTATTTTGCATACAAATAATACAAAAGAGATTTTACAAACATGTTTGAAATATACTACAAAGGAAAAAAAAAGAGACCAGGTCATCTTGGACCTATTCTGTAGGTCCTTATGTTTTTCCCACATCTTTCATGAGAGTGTTGATTTCCAGACAGTCCAGTAAGAGAAAACATAGGGGTCACCTACTTTTTGGATTTGAGAAGCATAACAGGCAATCAAAGGCTCTCCCAAAGACAACATATCTTACTAAGGTTTCCTGGAGAATGACAGACAGTTTTGTCATTCCTACCACTGTCTGGGAATCACTTAATCTGCTCATGTTGCTGAAACATAATAGACCTAGCTTTCATTTTAGGAAAAAACCCACTACTAGGGTACACAGAGCAATTTTGCTGCTGAAGGTTGAAGCCCACCCATAACCTTTAATATTACCTTCCTCACACCAAGTTCTCTCTCAGACCTTTTTTTAACACTCATTGTTCATCATCAGACACATGATTATCTTAACAGGCAATTTACTTCACAAACTTAGATTTTAAGTCTTCCAAGGAAGCACCAATGGATACTTTGTGCTTTCTGTTATATTTGCACAAATTTATAGTAACAGCCTGAAAATTATCTTGGCCCTAAAGATGCAATTAACTAAATGTGCCATTTTATTTAATGACAAGAACTCTATATAAATAAAAACTTCTAACTTAATACTCCTTGTTGCCAATCTACATCCAACCAGTCTTTATTTGGCAGATTAGTTTCCAAGAAACTCCTGTTACAAGGTTTCTTTTGAATTTACACCCCAAATATTCTTCACTTCAGACTGTATGGACGTTATTCTAGCAACTTTGTTCAACACAAGATGCAGACACACCATGTGTCTTTTTGAAATGACAGGAAACCTGAACAACGACTCTAATTGCTGAGCATTTAGGTCTACTCTTTATCCAAATGGGAACACTTTCAATTAAAAAACGACCTTGCTTTTCTTTCAGGAAAATGGTTTATTTTCTGTTCTTCTGTTCAGTTATTTCCCTTTAATTTCCTTTTGCACCTGGAATTAATTTTCACCAGCCTTGCCTTTACTATGTGAATTGCCCATTTAAACTTTTCCTAACTTCACAAAGGTCTGTTTTCCAATGAAAGACAAGGCATGGGATGCAGCAGTCTAAACACAGTCTTGCCAGACGAGGATGATTATCTCTTTGGTTGAGAACATCTCCCACTGGATATATGCATTTGCAGTGGCACTGAGTTGGCATAGTGGGTTTATGAGCCATGAAGATCCTGTCAGTAGCTTTCCTTTGCATGCTAAGCAGAACTCACATGTTCCAAACCCCTGCCAATTATTCCCTCTCCCCAGGTATGCAGCACTTTGCATTGTATCCATAAACCGAGTCTCTCACCTTTTACACTTGCCTGTTTCAGCACTGGTACCACACTGTGGTACAGTTCTGCTCTCAGCTATGATCTCACTATCTCAGTCTATTTATTTCTCTTGTTGGCACAGAAGTGCAGAGAATAGTTTTGGAAGTCTAATCCCTTTAGGATCTTGCTTTCGACTTATCCACATTTTGACGTAAAACGTTAATTATTCATGCTGATTGCAATCTGAAAGTCATTTTTGTTAACCTCTGCAAACTACACCACACTGAATGCATCACTCTAAATATGTCTTTATTGATCTGAATTCTCTCAAAACACCAAGTATTTTCTATATCATAAGGTAGTACACAAGATTTTTACTTGCAACAAAAGCACTTTATCAGGCCACGTCACCAATAGCTAGATAATCTCTTCCTATAAACGCTCCAATTATAGAAAATAAGGATCTTTAGATTTCTTTGCTATCAACTGTTTTGTGTGTCCCTTATAGCTCTTATTAGTCACCAGGTTTTCCATCTCTTAAGCATTTATTACACATAGATTCGAGGCTAAATCAAATAAACAGTACTGTAGCTCATCACTGTTGTGTCCCCTGACACTGGAACAGACACCCAGGTCTGTCCTGGGCACCACACACAATATCTGGAGACTCAGCAGCTCCAAAATAGGCCTCAGAGCAGTCACCACAAGTGGAATACATCCAAAAACCAACTAAGAGAAAAAACAGGGCCAGCAAAAACAAAAGAGCTATCACACTGTTCTTGGGGCTATAGGAAGACAGTTCCACAAGTATCAGGAATTTCTCCAGTAAAAAACTTCAGCTTGAAAGGAAGGGATATTTTGCCCTTCCTAATTGGCAAGCAGGGAGAATATGTACAGTTTGTGCTTTTAAGAAAGCCAAGGAAGTAAGATGAGATGCAAGGACTTTTCTGTTAGAGCAGGAAGAGAACTTATTTGGAAGAACAGAGAATCATAGGGTAACTTTCATCATCCCCTTGAAAAGCCTTAAGCCCACATCTCCCATTTTCCTTGGGAACACTACCACACTTCCTACCACGACAGATGAAAGAGCACATCTATCCTACTAAAACTGTTATTTTCAAGAATTCAAGACCTACTGGGCCTGAAAGCAAGCATTAGTGATAGTTAGGGCACTTATCACCAGCACAAACACCCTTCTCCCAACACTATTCCTGGACTTTACTGTGGGTTTAATAACCTATACCTCCTTCTGCTTCACTCATGGATTGAAAGAAACTGCTCTTCACAGCTGTGATTTGTTGAGAGCCTGATCCTGTCCAGTTCTGTACAAAGGAGAATAAAGAGGAGTGAAGATGCTGCCTCTCACTGTCCCTTTCTTTCACTTCTAGTAGGGGATCCTCTGTTTGAGGCATGAGGGGAGAGATGAGAGAGGTGAGGTGCTGTCTCCTACATCCTCTCCCTGGAAAGCAAAAGCAGGAGAGGATGGATGGGTAGATGGAGCCTCGTTAGCAGAGCTGGGCACCCAGTGAGAGGGATCCATGTTTCAGCCTGTGAAGAAGTGCCATAAAAAGCTCATGTTCTGGTGTAAATGTCAGCTACAAGCAGAATTCCCCATCTAGGGCATTGACTCCAAGGCACCCTCCTCATACTGTAATCACACCACCACACCAAAAGCTCACCTAGTGAACAAACCTGGCCTTTTCTAAGTCACCATTACAGAAACAGGCCATTGGAAAGCCCCAGCCCATTGTGTAGCCTGGAAGGGAACAACCTCTAAATGCAAACATGTTAGGAGCTGGATGAACCCATATTCAGCCCATTCAGCTTCTGAGACAGAAAACAACTCATCAATAAGATGGAATAGACCTTCCTACTCATCACCAGCTGTGTCCCCTAGCAGAGAGCATTAGAAAAATACTACTCTTTAAACCTCCTCAAAAGGTATTTTTCTAAGAAGGAGATTAAATCTCACAACACCAAAAAGATCAGAGGAGAAAGCTGGGCACAAGTCACACCCACAGAACTACTGCAATTCAAGGCTCTAAGACTATGTAAAACAAACTAAATGCTACCAGGCAAAACAGTTGTGGTGGGGTTTGTGACTATCATCTTACAAGTGGACATCGACCACTGAAAACACCAGTAACAGCTCCAATACACGTTGAGTTTGTTTGGGCTGGGGTAGAGTTAATCTTCACAGAATCTTGTTTGGAGCTGTCTTTTGGATTTGCACTGAAAACAGTGTTGATAACATAGGAATGCTTTTGCTACTGCTGAGGCTTGCACAGCATCAAGGCCTTTTCTGCTCCTCACACGGCTGCCGCAGGAGGGAGGCTGGGGATACACAAGGTGCTGGCAGGGGACACAGTAGGGACAGCCAACACCAACTGACTCAAGGGATATTCTAGACCATATAGTGTCATGCTCAGCATATAAAGCTGGGGGAAGAAGAAGGAAAGGGGAGATATTTGGAGTGACGTTGTTCATCTTCCCAGGTCACTGTGATAGGGCTCTGCTTTCTGGGGATGGCTGAACACCTGCCTGTCCATGGGAAGTAGTGAAGGAATTCCTTATTTTGCTTTGCTTGTGCAGGCAGCTTTTGCTCTACCTATCTAACTGTCTTTATCTCAAACCACAAGTTTTCTCACTTTTCTTCTTCTCTCTCCCTCATCCTGCCGGGGGAGAGTAAGCAAGTGACGGTGTGGGGCTTAGCTGCTGGCTGGGGTTAAACTGTGACATGTGGACAGGACCAGACACCATGGGTCAGGGATCCTAGATGGATCCGTGTGGACACTTGGGTTGTTAAGCAATACGATTTGTCTTTCAGTCATACCCAAACTCATCAACTAGAGTTAAGGCTCATCCATCACAGCTCAAGTTCTTCCTGAAAGCCAAAGCTAGGGACAACAGAGAAGCTGTCTTCCTCTCAGCAAGTCTTTAACCCATTTAACAAGAAAAAACAGAATTGAAGACTGTATACCTTAAACTCCTAAATTTATCCTGATGAAGAAACAGTGCATAACATTTTTTCCTACACTTGTTTCAACTTGCTAGTGATTGAAACTGTCTTCTTGAAGGAGCTGGTAATGATTACATTTTCGTGGTTGGATTTATCTCTTGTACCAGCCTGAATTGCAAATTCTACTCAGCTACAAAATATAAATGTAATCCAAGAAAAGGATCCAGTCCACGGAAGCCCATGGGTTTGTTGCTCACATTTTGTAGGCTTCTGTTACTGGGTGATAATTTTCCTGATTGCCATGTGGATAGAGGAGCACACTTGCTCACATCGCAGAGCACTTAGCTGCACCAGTCCTCACTGGGAACCAGGGAAGTTCTCCACCCTTCTAAAAACAAACCACTAGTTCTTGGGGGATTTTTGATGGACTGAACAATTTCTGATCTTTATCTTTTGGCTTTCTCATAAGTAGAAATATCCAATATTTTTACTTTATTTTACTAAAAATGTGTGCTTTAGAAGGCATACTTTTATATTTTTCAGAAACCTGAGAGATGTATGTCCTTATTAAAAGTAATCCTGTTCGGAAAATGGCATTACAAACATTAAACGTCCTAAACACAGTGGTACCATCTCTCCACTGACATCATAAAGACAAAAAATTGAGTTTTTAGTTACTGTAATGGCTGGGACAAAAGGAAAAAAGTACCTCATTTAAGAGCTAGAAAGTTCAAACCATTCCCTTGTAAACTCTGTATTTCATCCCTTGGGAAAATGAATTTCTTTAAAAAACTTGATAGGAAGTTGGCCAAGAGGAAAAGAGTAATTATACCAAATGGCACATTGATAATGAGCATAAGTATGAGTTTAAAAACCTCCCTCAGTAACAGCCTGGCAAAAAAATATGTTTCATTGAACTCTGAAAGGAGACAGTCTGTATCCATGTTCAGGAATTTACAATAAGTACTAAATACTTTTGCTTTGAGTACCTAAGTGCAGCTACATATGGTCTTTGCTGATTGTCATTATAATAAGAACTTTTTTGTTTGTTCAAATGATAGTTAGTTTAGACCCTTGGCTGTGGTAAAATATCTGTTTAGGCCGTTATAGTAGAGGCTTGACTTTCAAAGATGAATACTCAAGGGGACAGAAATATCCATGACTGCTTTAAAGTCATGAATAAAGCATGGCAGGTTGCTGGCAAAAACACTCTGAGTATTTCTGTGTGGTTTTCATAGCTACAATTTCACTTTTTTTTCACCATCTTTTTTAGCATTAAGTTCTAGGATGTCTTATGGTTGCTGAGCTCTGCAGGCTACTGCTCTTGCTCAATAGATTTAGAGGAAAGTCTCTGCTTTCTAAAAAGCTGCTGCTGCCTTGAAAAAAAGATGGAGCCCATCAGGTAATCAAATTGGTATATCTACCTAAGAAACATTACAGTCAAAGGAAGGACCTATGCATGTAGCTTCAAGCTCATGAATTATTCCAAGTCCAGCAACCAGAAATAGCTCAAAAAATGAGAATGGGTTTAGATCAGAGCTAAGGAAAAAATACTACAGGGAACCAAGAAAACATGATCACAGAAAAATCTTTGAAGCGCTTCCAGATGCTTTATGCACTGAAATAATTCTAGCAGAAAGAAGTGAATGAAATGCTGATTGTAGCACAGTGAATGACAAAGGTCACAGGGAATTGGATTACCTTATCCAAGCCATCTAGCCACTGGCCAAAGCTGCTAAAGGGTCCTTTCCATAATGCTAAAATTTACCTTAAGGAAAAGAAATTGTCAGAGAACACATTACAACATGGTGTGACTGAGTGTTTTCAACTGTATTGATGGGAATGATGCCTTTCAGTGGTGTTTGAGAGGGGAACCAGTGGCGTGTTGTGAACACCAACTGCAAGTGGAGTGCTCCAGCAGCACGCTGGGATGTGCCTATACAGAGTCACTTGGCCATGAAATCGGCAGCAAAGTTCATTTTTCAACGTCGTGAAGGTAACTGTGATAGGCATCTGCATGAGGTTTCATTTCAATCCAGAAGGATAAAAATCAACTAAACTCTGACATTCCTTACAATGAAAACAAAGTGATCTTTTTTCACCCCTTCACTGCTGGCACTGGACAAAGCAACAAACTGATGAAATCTGACTTGCCTACATGCTGAAAGTTTTCTTTCAAAGTTAGCAAGATTCTACTACCAAGCAGATGATTAAAAAAAAAAACCAACCAACAAACCAAAACAACGAACCACAATAACTACAATATAAACCTTTCTGAGTACTTTTTGACAATACAAACTGCTTCTTTCCATATAATCTATGGGGAACGGGTTCTTAATTTTAAGTACTGTTCTCTTTTAGAAGAAGTATCTACATGACATGTAACAAGTCACAAATCCCTTTCTGTCAAGTCAAATGTCATATGCTCTTCCAGCTGACCTAGAGTATTTGCCCCATAAACCTAATGTTCAAAAATCTCTTTAATTAAACAGCATTTTGTTTGAATTCACAAGTCAGAGACTGTCTTGAACCATGACAGCTGGCTGAGTACATCAAGTTTTACAAGGTTTATGGTAGTGTTCAGGATGAAAATTTTCACAAGCATTTAGCTGCAAAGGGAGGAAACGAGAAACAAAATAGGTATATGACTGCAGGTACTAACACACAAACACATAAAAATGGAATCTGGTCTAGATGCAATAATAACATGAAAATCTGAAATAAATTAATTGTAGCAGGGGAAGAACACCATTTGCTTGGTAAACCCAGGGAACAGCTCCACTAGCTAAGAGAAGCTGAATTCTAAAAGTAATGCCCATCTTTACATAGGTTTGCAATTTTTAAAAAATTATTTATCTCACAGGGCCCAATGGCCAAAGAAGGCTTATGAAACCAAAAATAAATGAAAACAACCCCAAAGAAAAACAGAACCAGAAAGTACCCTTCTTGAGCCTCTATGCAATGCCAGCAAGTGTATTAATGAACTGATGCCTGTCTTGTTGTTTAGTGAACTGGCTGTTCTGCCAACTTGAAATGAATAAGAGAAAGAAGCATCAGTTCACTGGAACTACACGATCTCCCTGTTTTCTTTTAGGCTCATGGATTTCCATGCTCAGCACGAGCACATTGAGTTCACAAGGAAAATGGCATTTGACTCAGATGACAAAAACGCATAGAAAACCAAATACACGTTAGTAACTAGAGTCAAATAATGCAGAGGAAATGCTGGCCTTATTTAAATGAGACACACAAGAAAGAGAAACACCTCCTGAATTCTAGCTCGCTTACACATGTGACTTAGGGGATGAACTTTGAAGGAGAGGAAGCTACACAGCTGAGCCTCATTAGTCCCTCCTTACTCTTCCATTTAGGTATAATGCCTAATTCTCTTCAATGGCTGCTAGAGGAGCCCAAGTTCAGCAGCTACAGAGAGCAGACAGTCAGAAATTGTTCTTTATTCAGATGCTGGAGCAGGCAGCACATTCTGTCTTAAGTGCCACAGCAGATCGTTAGAAGACAACTTCTCACCCTCATGACTATAAACCAGCAGACAATTATTCTGGGGCTGTTAATATTAATGAAAGCTTTAGTCATCTCACTCATCTCTCTCTCAACAGGGTGCAATTCAGATTCAAACAGGCAAAGTTCCACACAAGTATCTGCACCTGGCTTTCCCTTCAGGGTGAACCCAAATTTCAAAACTATACAATGAAACCACTGTGCAGGCATAAGGGAAGAATCCTGTTTTGCAGGTGTATGGGAGGACAGGGATGAGGGCTTTCAAATACTCATTTGACTTCTGGTTCAAATAGCTTCCATTGTCCATCCATCCATCCATCCATCCATCCATCCGTCCATCCATCCACCCATCCATCCACCCATCCATCCATCCATCCATCCACCCACATGTCTGTGAACTTACGCTGCCGACTTTTCAGTCTGTGCATCTGAATTTTTATCAGTGTTGACATTTTAAGCAGCATGGAAAGTAAAATGGGAAAGATAAGATTCTATAATGCACTAGAGCAGCGTGACACACATACTCATATAAAGAGTTCAATTTCAGATGATACAGAAGAAATAACATTTCTATTTATTTTGTTTATTTACTTACTTTACCAAAAGCAAGGTTGATAGAGTCTCCATATTAAAAATAACATTGGAACTGCACACATAGTGTGTCAGATGATAGTATCAGAATATTGGAAATGTCAAAGTAGCTGCACCCAATGCGTGTGGTAAAGAGAGATGAAGCCGGTGCCATAATCCTTATGGCATGAACTGCTGACATTAGGGACCATGTCTGCAGTCCATATGGATGTGAATATATGGATCATCAATACTTTGGAGAAACTTGCTAATACACAGACTGTGGATGCAATAGACCATAGTGACATTTCCAGGCCTTGCTCATTTGCCAGGATGTAGCTAATGAGTATTCTATTTATTTATCTTAAGATCGCCAATGCATTCATTGCTAACCAATATTTCCATCTGTTTATTCTTGAATCTGTATTAAAAGGATAACTAAGACCCAAGACAACACTAATTGTGTTGCAGCTGAACATCCCTCAGCCTACAGCTGAAGATAAAAAATAGTTATCAAAATTCCTAACAAAATTTAGACACTCATTTCTTGCAATGACCTGATATTCTCAGTATTTCCATCATTACACTTCTGTGCTTCCAGAAGATTTAAAATACCATCAGTCTCTGTTTTTTCTAACAGATAATCAACTTCTCTTAGGAGGCAAGGTGAAATAAAAATCATTCTCTGCTACTGAAATCTCCAAGATAAATTAAACAATTGGATCCATTTTAATTTTATTCCCTGCACTTGTATGGCACAAAGCCATTAGACTAATGGCCTGAAAAATGTCAGGCAAATGATGTCAGAGGTCAAGATCCTTCTCCTAAGTAGTGATAGGGGAAAGTGTCTACCAAACTGCAGCACTAAACCTGTCATCCTAGGAGGAAGGAAAGGGAAGATTTGAAGTACACCTTACATTCTTTCCAAAATGACCCAATCAATAGATATGTGAGGCTCTTCCCTGCACAAAAGCCTGTACATCTTAAATTGCAATTCTTGGGATTTGGAGATTCAGTAAGTCACTGAGACTGAACACCTCTCCTAGTTAGGGGCAAAGAAATGGGTACAGTAATCACAAACCAAGTTACACAAACCAAGGTCTTGGAGCCTGCATGTCTCTCACCACAGCTTATGTCCTGACTAGCACACCATAAATCATAAACATGCAGAAACCTGCCCTCCTCTTCTCCTTGGACATTTTGAACACAGTTTTATTTGTGGGGAAGAGAGGGTCATTGGGGAAGGCTGGGGAAATGTTTGTCTTTTATTCCTGAATCATATTTTCAAACCTTAAAAATTTCCACTGTCCATGCAGAGGAAATATGCAGAGTCTGGTCTGGTCAGTCAGGTCTGATCATCTCTTATTTGTGGTTTCTCTCACTTCAGGATCCAGAACTTTCTGTCAGGGAGGAACACTGCTTGTCCATGAGATCTCTCTCAATAGCACAGCTTAGTGTTGGCTGATGGGCACTATGATTCTGGGCATGCTTCAGGCAAGATAGCCTGCACATTACCAAGCCAGAATGCTATGTCTAATGGTTCCAAAGAAGCTACAGCAGGTGATTTTATAGTGGCAGATTTTATCTTTGACTTGAATTATACCACGTGCCCATTGTTTTTCAGAGCAACAGAAATAATCTTCTTTTGAATCTAAGAGTCTCATCCAAAAGCAAAGGCTCTGCTAGATTTGCCTCATCTTCAGCAAGCTTGACCCAAAGCCAGGAAAGTCAGCAAGAGATGACAGTGACATGATAAAACATTATCTTATTCCTCTCCAGCCAATCCTTCCTGAGATAAGGAGACTAAAAGCAACAGACCAGTGAAGATTCATGTCACTTCACAAGAGCAAAAAACCAGCAAGAGGACAGTTTTCCACCTCATAGGGATGACAAGAACATCATTATTTTCTGAGAAGCATGCAAATCAAAGTCACAAAGGAAAAACAGGGCCTCCATGTGTGTCCCAATGTCACCCCTTTGTAGCTTTGCCACATTCATTTAGATAATGGCAAACATCACAGTACCCTCCCCACAGTTTCCAAGAAAGCCACCAAAACACACAGACAAAGCTGGCTTAACCACTGTACACGCTGGTGCTGCCCTTCAGTTACACCATTGCACTGATGCTGGCATTTGGCTGATGGATTCGGGATGGTGCGTGAGACCTGGCGCAATCCATTAAAGAGACTACAAATATATCCAATTAATCTGAGACATCCTGGCAGACTGTTAGCAAGATGGTACTGCATATACTTATACTGTGCTCTTGAAATTAGATTCTGGCTACTTGTGGGCTGAACAAGGTGTCAACAACAGGAAGCCAAATTCGGTATTGTCTGCTTACAAACAAGGTCTTAGAGGATACAAAGGAATAGCTATACATTTACTACCAGTCACCGAAATAGATCAAGAAACAAAATCTTACAATACAAAAATTGACGTAGAAAGCCTACCTTCTTTGCTGAGGGAGCAGCAATGAATGATAATGGTATAAATATAACACTATACTCAAAGGATAGGTTTTGCTCATCCGTCAAGGAGCCCATAAACGAACTCTGTTGCTTTTAATGATATGATGTATAAAGAAAAGAAAAGGCAAAGAAAAAGAAAAAGAGAAGAAAGGAAGGGACATCACATGCCAGAAGTGAGTCTTCTGATCTCTTCCCTACATACCCAGTATTTCCCTGCTGTTTAGCTCTGATGGGCAGTGACGACATTAATGAATAAAATTCCAATAATGATTGTGAAGTACTTCCATCTACCTCATTTTCTTCTAAAGAATCCCAAGTTTCAAAATAGTAAGAAGCCCTAAGAGAAATACCCTCTAAGAGAAACATCTCCAGGCAAGTTAGAGAAGTACTCAGAAAAGACAAAACACAGAAATTGAATCTAACTGCCCACCTGGGCAGGGATCAAAGCATAGAATAGGACATAGGGGTGGTGGATGTAAAAAAAAGTCACAGAAAGCCAACCTTGTTTAGCCAGGTTGATATCAGATGGTTTGAAGTGCTCTGGTAATAACAGAATGCGACAAGAGCATGTCCCTTCATGATCTATGCCAACATCCACATCTTGCCCCTTTTCTACAAATTGCCTCCCCACTTTACACATGGAAAAATCTGTGACCTTTTATGGTTTATCAAATAGTCCTGTATTATATTTCTGATGTATGCAACTTGATACAGAAGAATCAAAACTAGGCATATTAATCAAGATGGCAACAAATAGAGCAGACCATTATGTTAAATACAGGGAAACCACTGTATCACTTTCATCATAACTGATGGCATTTTATCTGCTTTTTGGAAGTTACCATAAGGAATTGATTTTTCATTGCTTGGTGTTGCCCCAGTCTTTGCATTTAAGAGCCTAACGTATACCAAGACTTTAAACTTGGTTCTCAGATTGAAAGCAGGATGGTAAAATGAAATCAGAAGATGACAACTGAGTTACAGCATTGGACAGGGGCGAAATCAATAAGAGGGACAGAAGTGAAACAGGTGAGCTGTCTGCTCTCTGAAGACCCAAAGAATTGAGGAGTCCTCTTATTCGTGTCATTGTGACAGCACTGTGTAATAAAAATGAGAGGATGCTGAGCCATTGTGACCAATTCCATCATCTTTGTTGGTTTTGTTCCTAAAACTCCTCAAATCAATGACACAGATATACAGAATTCCCAAATAAGGTGGCAAACATTTCTCTGGTAAGGGCACAGCAGTTTTTCACTGGAAAACAAAGAACTTAGTCATCTGCTTGCAAAGCTTAACCCAATCTTGTGTACACTTTTTCTCTCCATACTATCTAATTTACCAAAGTGAAGACCTTGCTTACTACCTATATTTTTTTACAGTTTCTTTCAATAATGTAAATTATATTGCAATTTTGGACAAGACATCTTCCAGAGCTCTTCAAAGTAAGCCTGGAGCTCTGCTGAGTGACAGCCCATGCAAACCTGGCCGTGAACTTCCTACTGCCAGCACAGCATCACCTGGAATGGTACAGAATTGGATTATTTTGTGGCCAGCAGTTTTTGCTACAGCAGTTTAGCAGTATATGAGTTAGTCACTACAGAGATGCATGTGGGCAGTTAATGACCTGCTCCAGGCTTGGTGATACTTCTTCAGCTTTATTTAAATGTCCTCTTCTCTCTTTCCCCAACCCTTTTCTTTTCTTTGGCTGTAGACTAGCCAACTGAAATAATTGCCAATGTTTAAGGAAAGCCTCACATATAACTGGTCAGCCATTGGCATTTGCTAGTCTTGGCATGTAAGCCAGAGGTACACCCTCTTACAACCTAAATTCACCTTTTTTGTTCCTCTTCTTTTCCTCCCCACTCTCCTCCCTGCCTGCAGCCACAGCAGCAGTAATAGCAGCCCTGTCAGTCTCCAATCTCAGGTCAAACCCACAGGTAACTGATTCCCCAGCATGCCAGACACACTGATGGGAGCAGAGTGATGGGACTTTGCCTCCCTGGTAAAGGAAAGGTAAAGGATCACGTCCTAGCTGCCTTGGGATTTTGGCATCTGGAAGGTACCATGAGTAGGCATCACACCTTCCTCTTAGAAGGGCACATTTATTCTAAGCCTGCAAAACACCAAGGGCTCATATCTTCTGCACCACAAAGTGATGCTAGTGGAAGCAGTGGGCCACCCAGCTCACCAGTAACCTGTTGGGATGTGGAGCATCTTTGCTTCATCTCATCAACTTTGTCTAGCATAGCACCATATTCACTCAAACCAAAGACTACAGAGTTCAAACAACAAAAATAAACCAATTTTGTTCTATGATCTGTTCAGCAAAGGAGACATATTTCACTCTGCAATGAAAGCCCATGCCTTTTCCCCTCTGCCTCTTTCTTTATCGTAACTATCCCTCAGAGACTAATGACACACATTGCATAATTGTATCAGCTGTTCAAACCCCAAACATGTTTTTAAGCTTCCCACGTTTCACAAAAGGGCCAGGTATACTGTTTTTTTTACCTACTTTTCCATGATATGTAGTCTAATTGTTTTACTCCAAACTATTTTATGCATTTTGACAGGTACAATTGCAAAAGACTGCAACACCTCATAGCCACATACTGTGCTCGCTCTGCAGACAGTAATGGAAGAGCAGTTACTGTGGGAAATAATGTGAGAATTAGTGAAGTAAAACTTATTTTTATACACAGCTCTTGCAGGGCTTACAGTTTGTCTAGAACATAACTATTTAATTTAGTAATTACTTTTGTGGGAAGCAAAATATTCACCTCAGAGACAATCTCTTAAGTGATGTTAAAATAAATGTTCTCGAAGTTCCCAGTTGAAAGAAATAAGTCTTCAATTCCAGGTGAGAAGCACACGCGCACACACACACACACACACACACACACACACACTTGCACGACCCCCAGTCACAACCCTCACCCTTTCCATTTGGAAAAGATATTTATCTGGAAGCTCTAGAAGGACAGTGGCAGAAAAACAAGTGTTGGAATTCCTACAGCAACAGTGTCTCAGTCTATGCTGATTTTCATGCATATATAAGATCTTAGAGTAATTTCTGCTTAAATAGCAAAACCATGAAGTACAGGAGCACATAATAAACAGACTGAATATGAGCTCTGAATGAAACCCTTCAGGTATGTTCATTCTTAATATTATTTGTACTTCCACTACACTTGAACCTGAAGACCCTAAAAACCTCAAGTCCCACAGTCCTTGGCATTAGGAATGCCAATGACAAGAGACAGTCCTTTCCTCCCTCCCTCCACTAAAGGACTCATATTTATTTACAGACCAGCAGGCAGGTAAAAGGAAATCCCACTATCTCCATTTTACAGACTAGGAGCTTGGGTATGGAGCGATGCATGGATGGAAATGTCTGAAGTTGCCCAGAGATACTCTGCAGAAAACCCGTGAGCTGAGAACCCTCATCTGTCAGTGACAAAAACTCGCTTTGCTCTGTGCATTCCCTCTCTTCCAACACACTCTTAGGTAACTGCTTTCCACTTAAGTTTTCTTATCAGATCCTCTGCATAAAAATCAAACGCATCCCACTTCAATTATTCCACTCACTCTTTCTGTTAGGTCATTTCTGGCTGTCTTTGAAGCCTCTACAGTTCTTTCTAGCCACAGAAAGTAGAGATGTGTCTAAACCATGTTCCAGAGCCAGGTTCAGACTTCAGTAGGACACTAAGATTTGCAGTCAGTTTTCAGTATACGACCAACTAAAATAAAAACCAGCCAAATCTCTTCTTCCTTGGCTTGTTCCACTACTGTTCTCTTGTTCATCAGCCATGTCACCTGCTATGACCCAGCACTATTATAGCCCTCCCAGAGACCACCAAAATTGGCACACTGAGAGGTGCTCTCTACATACCAGAAGATGTTTAGCATTGCAGTGCACCTCAACCTCTTGTAGTTCTAGCTCCTTCTGCTCTCCAGGCTTATTGGTCACTTCTCCACATTTATGTTCCGAAAGTATTTTCATTCCCCTTCAAGCTTCTGGAACTTTCAAAATGCCTCCACTTGTGTTGTCTCCTCAGTTCTTGTCTGTTTTTTCCTGGGACTTTTGCAACTCTTCACCATTCTGCTCCTCCAAACACCTTCCCTGCAGCCCTCAGCATTCAGAGCTCAGCCCTGATTGCCCTTGTATTCCTGGAGGTAACTCGCATCTCTCTACACTTGACCGCTCCCTCTCGTTCAGTCCACCATGTCTGACTGTGTCTCTGGCATCATGTTCTGAATATCTTGTGACCACACACCTCATTTTCCCCTCACATACAGTTTCACTACTCCACTTCCAACACGGTTTCTGTTATTCAGTCACCCAACCTTTCAATATTGGTGCTTTTATAGACCTTTCTTGCCATTTACTATTTTGCAACTAAATTAGCATTAAATACATCCATTCCCTTCAGTCCAATGGTTAAAACATCTTCCATGTCCATCTGCATTACTGTAGCCTCCTGCTTCTCTTTGAGCTCCTCACTTCTTATTTTTCACCTCATAAAAATGTTGCATCCACATCAACTCCCTTTGCCCTTACTTCAGTGAGCCCATCTGCATCACCAAATTCCTTCACTGACTTCTCTCCAAATTACATGACCTCCCTTCCAGGATATCATATGACTCAGTACCCACTTCCATCTCTTCCTTCAGTTTCATGGCTATCTCTTCTACTATTCTCCTGTCGGGAATTTTGCTAGATTAGTTGGTGGTCTTTGAAAGATTTCCCTCTGTTTCAGCATAAATTTTCCTCCTCCTAGTGTAGTACTACAATGAAAATGCAGAGTAAGACAATTACTAGAATCCAGGACTCATAATTGGATTTGGAGGATATTTCAGCATTAAATCAATGCATCCCACTGATTTGCCTATGCTATAGGGACTGAATCCTGGTCTTTGTACACAGTTCCAACAAATACAATAGTTGCTCAGGTTACAGGACCCACACAGGACATTTGGGTACACTAGGGCAGCTTCAGGACTGTAAGACCATATATAAACTATACACAATTTGAATAGGGGGATGAGGGTATTCACATTGCAAAGTTCTGTGCATTTTCCTTATAAACAGTAGCAAGTGGTCCTCTTTCCAACTGGTCTTTAGGTTGAGCAACTGTGAGGATGCACGGACATCTTGAGATCCCGATAGGTTTCTCTGTATCTGAGCTGGTCACAGATTTTTACCTGTTCTGTCCTGCTGATATTACCACCATGTTGAAATTTCACTTCATTATATCATCCTTTAAATCCAAACACCAAAAAGTCTAGAGTAGGAATTCACCACCAAAAAAGCTGGTGTTTTTCAATCCTGAGTCAAAATAATTGAGTGTGCCCAGGCTGTGTAACTGGGACTACAGTTTCTTTACTTCCTGAAAGAAAGTCATAGCTGTGCATGCTGGTGGGAAAGAAAAGATTAAGGCTGTACTGGTATTAGATACTTTTTAAATGATGATCTTAAAAGTTATCTGCCTGAGGCAGAATAAAATCCTACCCCACAGAAAGAGGGGGCAAAACCAGACTGATGACATGCTCTGGAAGCCTGCTGCCTGGGAGACTCTCTGCTCTATTCTTTGCCACTCTAGGGTTGCTAAATTATCTCATGTCAAGAGGCATACCCTCCCCTCAGAGTATCTAATGGTTTGAAGCTAAATAATCAAACATAGAAAAGGAAGCAAACTCCTTTAATACAAACCTATTAGTCTGCTAAGAGGTACCAGAAACTGGAGTTATACATTCACACACATCCATGAGTACATGTGTGCCTTGAAGGGAGGAAGCATGTTCTTTTCTCATTCTCTGCAAAAAGCCCCCAGCAAAAGATATTGATGCAATTGAGTTTTAGGTCAATTCAATTAATTTAGGAAAGCACATTTTTAATAAATGGCTTCATTTGATTTAAGGATAAATAAACCACACTAACAGTGTAAAGTAACTACTACTGCTGGACATAGCATTTCATTTAATATCTGTGGGGCTTGCTGTCACTAGCAGAACATAAGGGGAAAGAAAACATTCAACATTTTGCATAGCATTCATCAAATTCTTCCCTCTGCTCTAGTGGCATAAGCAGAAAGAGTGCTTAACCCCGTTTGGGCTTCCAGGCTTCTCAGGCTATCTTCTCCCTTTTCACCAAAAGCAATTCTGTTCAGCTTTAGCTGCTTTTTAATCAAAGGAAACTATCACACTACCAGGATGCTAATTCTGAAGAGACATTAGCAAAACCACGGTTACTTCGTTAAACTGCAGACCGGTGGTTGACAAAGAACCAGAAGATCCCACATAATATTTTGGTTTTTTGCACAGAGCAAATGAAAGCAGATTTAGTTAATTAAAATATTATTTTTGATAATAGTAACAATACCAACCTCAGTGACAAAAGCTGAAAAATGAAGTGCGACCTACTGAGAATCTCAGCCCAGAAAACAGTAACAATTTCATATTCACATTTATCACAAAAAAGTCTTTCCCTGACCTTCAGAAAATGACATCTGTATACCACATCAGTTAATAGGGAGTCCTAAGTCAAGTGCCTTCAGTCCTAAGTAACATGTAAATCCACACAACAAAGCAAAGTAACACAACATTGAAAAAGAATGTGGAGTAACATCTGTGAGGCTATTTTTTGCCTGAATGCTTGTACGCTGCTCCTAGTTCTCAGCTTCTCCTAGTTGCTGACTTTGGCAAAATCCAAAGAATTTGTCACTGTTGCCTTCAAATATTTGCATTCCTAGAAACATAAAAAGCATACACTTACCTGTAGCAACACCTGTGATTGATTACACCGTCACACTCTGAATACCCTCTAGAGGTTTTGCTCAGTCCCAAAAGGAGAGGGGGAAGGGATGAGAACAGTTGTCTGAAGAGAGCTATATTAATTCCAATAAAAATACCATTTCCCCCATGCATTTGACAATACGATGAAAATCACACTAGCCGTATTCCTGGTAAACCAGACCTTCCAGATACTCAGTTGAGTCAAGCAAACTCTATTGCAGCACAACAAGGAAAAAGTTGATGTATGAACGAAAACCCTGATCTAAAATTCATGGGAATGGGAACAAAACACAGCCAATATAAACAGCAATTTCTACAGCAACTGGGGGAAAAAGGGAAAGGAAAAAAAAGAGTTGCTGCCTTAACTGTTAGCACAAAGCTTCTGTGGCAAATGAAGGAACCTGTCCCTCTTGACATCTCCCTGATCGACAGGCTGAATCAATGCCCAGCGCATTCCTCCCGCGCTCCCTTTCCTCCTTCCCTGGGATCTGTGGAGGAGCAAGCCGAGCATCCCAGGCTCCGACGGGAGCGCACACATGTCCGCGCACCCCCCATGCAAGCACACGCGCTCCCCTGCCTCGCTCCTACACCCACAGGATCTCAGCACTCACCGTCACGGGCTTCCTCCCCGCGACTGCAGTTGCTGCAAATGTGTTTGATCTCCTTGCCTATATGATACTGTATCACAAACGAGACATTGTTGTTAGTGGTGGTGGTGGGCTCCTTCAGAGGCTTCATCCTCACTAGATAGAAAGCTTTCTTTTTAGGTTTCTCTCCACTCATGTCTGAAACCGAGCCCTGCCTGCAGCCAGCAGAAGGAAAAGCCAGCATCCCAGGCTGCCTGGCGTGCGTGCAATCCGCCATCCGCTCCCGCTCGCCTCGGTGTTTAGCTGCCACACACAACAGGGATGAAGGGGAGGGCTGGGGGAGAGGGGGAGGCGGGAGGCAGAGCAGCAGCAGCGCTGCCTGCCCTCCGCGACCCCGCTCCTTAACCAATCCCCCGGGCTGGGCTGGAGGATGCTCAGCGTGTCGCCGCTCCGAGCCTCTCCCTCAGCCGCGGGAGCCGGACACATTTGGCGGCACGGTGGAGCCTGGCACACCTTTGGCTACTTTGCCGGCTGCGAACACCCAGCAGGCAGAGCCTCCCTTCGCTTCCCGCTCCCGGTCCATCCCCTTCTCCCATGCCCTCCCCCGTTCCCGCAGGCCCCCGAGCGCCCCGCGTCGGCTCGGGCCGCGGCCCTGCGGGATGGCGGGCACAGCCCGGCTCTGCCAGAGCCGCCGGCCCCGGCTGCGCGCTGCGATCCTCCGGCCTGGCAACACGGCAGCAGGGGCGGCAGCGCAGCCCGTCCCACGGAATGAATGCTTTACACACAAAGAACTGTCCGGCAGCGGGCTGCAAATCCTCCTTCCCGGCTCTCCGCCATCAGCTGCGGCTCAGGGCGCACAGGGCCACTCCGCTTCAGGTGCCCTAGCAAAACCAAACCCCACCCGCTTTTCATTTTTGATTTTTCTCCCCCTCTGCTTCTTATAAAAGACAGATAAGGTGTATGGTCTGGCCCGTGCGGGACCCAGGAGGGCAGACATAGATAGGGACTGGCACTGCCTGGTGACTTTGGCCCAAGACCCCCGCAGGGGCACTGCTCCTCCGTGTCTGACCGACAGTTTGTTTTCCTTTTGACTGTTTATCTGGGCGATGAACTTCTTTGTCTCCCTTGCCTCCTGCCAGCAGCGCAGCTGCTCCAGAGGAGAGCCTGATAGTTCCAGACTGTCCGCAGCCTGGGCAGTGCATTTCCAAAACTCCCCCTGCCTGAAAGGGATTATAATCCCTGGCCAGACATGCTGTCAATCCCTTGCTGTCCAGCTGCCCCCAGAATGTGCTGTCTGTTTTCACGGTATGGCAAGCAATGTAAGCTGCCCAACCTGCCAAAGCAGCAGCTCAGGACAGTGCCTGTGACATAGAGAATGAGGGGAGTGGGGATGCTTGCTTCTTGCAGATTCTGGGAAGGAAAGCCCAGAACTCTTCTCTGAAGAAGAGATGATAACCTCAGCTATTCTGGCTGCTATTACAGGAATGTGAGTGCTGGTTCTTTAAATCTTCAGCAAGCTATCCATTTGGCAGGCACTAAGCAGAGAGGGTGCAATTGGGGCAGACAAAACATGGCAAGGAATAACACCATTCTCCTTATTTTTAGCCAAAGCCCTCATTCACTGTTAGAAGAAATCCACTCATTCTGCAATTCTTTACCATTTCCACATATTGTTGTCCTATGTTTTACTGCAGCAAGAGGCCAAAACAGCCTTGACTCTCTTCAACCACACATGAAACAGTCAGTGAGACTTTTGCCTAAAGAAGACTGAGCAGAAACTTAAGGATCCAGTGCCATGGTTTTCCATGTTCTTAAGTTCACGCATGCACACACACACAGAGGCACACAGGAGATGCATGCAATGAAACTGCTGACCTACTTGTTATGCGTCATTCTGATGCAGGTCTGACTTCTCACCTGGTGCTCCTGGGAGTTGAAGCCAAATGGAGGGCTTTAACTTTCCTCAGCAGAGTTCATAAATCAGGCTAGGTGCTATCAGATCTCACAAAAATATGGACTGAAGCAGGCTTTCAGCAGAATTATGCCGTTCACCAAGCCACACGGGCATCCTACACACTGGGCTATGTATATGGGTTTATGCTGAATAGAGTCAGTCACCTCAGGTGATGTATTGCCCCAAAGGACTTGATTTTGCATGTGCTGCTCATATAAAATTCTGACCCATTTCATATAAGTGGTAGGAGAACAGGGAATGCAGAATTATTCCGGAATAAGCAGGTGAATTCCCCAAATGTGCATACTGTGTGGTTATGAGTTAATGCACTGAAAAGCCATCCCTTTGAAGGCCTGATGCTCAGATACTGTTTACTATGTTGTACATTTGGAAAGCAAAGGCTGAGAAGAGTTTGATCCCCCGCTAGTCACACAGCAGTTCAGCCACTCGCAGCGAATTCCCTCTAACTTATTCATTGCCTTTGAGAACACCTTCAGTTTGGTTGTGATTCAGAAAATAATTAGGTGAACGGAAAACATGATCATAATTCACCTTCTGAACTTGCTTAGAGTTCACAGCTGTCACTGGTACTCAGCACTGCTGCATTATGGAAATGGGTCAGGAGAGGAAAACACACTCAAATGTCAACTTCCCCGAATTTGGGAAATATGAGTGTTAATGAAATGCAGGGTGAACGCAAAACTGGAATATCGCATCTGTTGGCTCAGGGCAGTTTTGGGGTGTTGTGCCTCACCTTTCTTAAGAAAGGAAACTAGAGTTATACATTTAGCAGAGCTGAAGACCAGCAGAGCTGGTCTTGTAAGGCAAATGGTCTCGTAATTCAGGAATTGGGTAAGACTTAGAACATGAAAAACTAGGTCAAGTTGTCAGTCTTTTGCAGCCTCCCTCTGTGACCTCAGACAAATTATCTACAACCTCTTGATATCTCAGCTCCTTGGCTAAAGAACAGTGATGTTAATGTTTCTGTTTTTCAGACAAATTTTATGAAATCATAATCTAAGGTGCTCTGAAGGTGTTTGTATGTCACAGAGAGGAAACAAACAGACTTTTCAAATACAGAGGTTTACTGTTTAGAGCAAAATGAGAGGGGAAACAGGAAAAACATGTTCCATCAGGCTCAGCCCAAATGGTTCGCTCACTCCAAACTTGAGTGTTTTTGTTTCACTTGATGTTGCTTCGACAGTATTTATCCCTCCTCTTCCAACTCATTTTATTCTAAAACCGTAACATTCAACTCAGACCTGAAAATGGACTCTGTATTCAAACACTGCATTTTTAGTGACTCTGCTATATTCCCCCCACCCCAAAAAACTTTTGGAGAGGGACAGAAGCAACTTCTTTCTCAGGTAGAGACTAGAAGGTTATCATCTACATTTTAGTCCAGCCTCACATGTACTCTATTCTATGAAAGAACCAGCAAATACTACGGGAATGGACAGTTTTCGGAAGCAGATCCCAGGAGAAGCCCAGCTGCTCTGACTTGTTTGTGGACATTTGGGAATTAAATAACTGGTCCAGTGAGTAACACTGATTCTGTGTGGATAAGAAGCCCAAATTATCATAGAGAAAGCCCAGTGCACTTTTGCTTGCAGGTGCTATGTATTTTGAATGCAAACAAGCCCTGAAGCCATCTGCTAGTATGTCTCCTGTAACATGCACTTTGCTATAACGTGCAAATTGCCTTCATTCCTAAGAGCTGCCTTATAGAGAATCTGAATTTGCCACAGCTCATAAAACAAAAATATGTTTAATTATGATCTGTTTAATTATGGTGAAAGCTGCCACTGCTAATCAGTTCCAGGACAAATAATGTAAATGAACGTACTAGAGTAGTCCTGCAGAAAATGACTTGCTTTGCCTTGTTTTTAAAGGTAAGTAAAGTCTAAGAACTCTTTCACTGCCTCAGTACATAGCTACAAACCTTGGCATAGTTTTACTGCACAGCGGACAACAAAATCAATGAACAGCATGTCAGATAATTTATTATTTGACAATGAATCAACAAACTTGCATCCTACTCCTAGACCACATTTGCTTCTCCTGTAAGCTTGGGAAACCATTTGTACATTCAGTTCCTTCCCTCCTGCAGTCTTTGCCATTAAGGAGAGTGCCACTGCCATTATCCATAAAGAAGAAATGAAAGCAGCATCCCCTTTAAACAGATGACTACTGAGATATTGGTTCTCACCTGCATCAAAATCTTTGAGGCTCGACACTGTTGTACCTTTTTCCCCGGACCATGTCTCTCAATGTCACAGATCACTTGGCTAAGAGTCTTTTTTGGGACACTGTGCCCTCAAAAAGCAGGCAAGCTTTCAGCTGCATTCTCCACACCACAGAAAAGAAGATTGCCTCTTACCTCTTTCTCTGAGCTGTGGCACTGTGCAAAATGCCAGTCACGACACCCCTGAAATCTGCCCTACAGAACTGAAATGCCTCAGTTGAAAAACATGCAGGTTTCTGTGTGAGCAGGACAGGCTCTCTCCCACTTCCAGCACAAACAGGTGGACAACAGAAATTGTGTGGAAGCCTCTCATGTTTGTTTCTTCAATACAAATGCTGTCTTATAGAGATGTAGTGTTCCCCTGAAGAAGCCATGGCTGACAGAATGGCACTGTCTGTGTCAAAATGATACACAAATGCAAGCCTAACAAGGAAGCATCACTTCTTCTCAGCAGTTTAGTCTTTCTAACCAAAACACTATGATTCATGTTTTACAGTCTATTTAGTCAGTGATGTTTTTACAGGGATGCCCCAGTACTTGGCATTTTTTAATAAATATTTTCCTTTCCTTCCTATTTCCTCTGCTCACTGTACTACACATCCCAGTGAGAATAAAAAAGAGATAAAAGAGTAATTAATTACCAGCTGCTCTAGTGATTAATGCATATATCGATGTTGCACTACACATACTGAAACAAACTGATCAGCTTGGAGTGAAGAGCGAAATACGTACAATTTCATCCACTGACTACAACACAGGAATCAGACCTTAACACACTACCTCCTTTTGTTGCATCTTCAATTTACTATCAAAAAATGCCTCCCAAACCACCTCAGAACATCTGACATTTGTCAAAGGAGTTTGTTGCCAGGTGGAGAATCTAATTGCAAGGCACACGTCAAACCTGGCTACCCAAATATTTTCTGTTTGCCAGGCAGTTACTGCAGCTGGAGGACTCTGGTCCATGGCAGAGGCTCCAGGGTGCTAGGCTGACAGTATTTCTGCTTACTACATGGCACATCAGCAAAACTGAGAGGGCAAGGAAGAGGGAGAATCAGCCTGAGACTCCAGCAGGCCAAAATAGAATATGACCTTTTTAGTTTTGCAGCTATAAACACATTCTTAAGCAACAATCCCAGCTACTTCTGGCAGTCTTCAGCCCAAGAGAGCCAGGTGATGAGTACTGCACAAACAAAAGCAAACTGAAAAAAATAAAAAAGAAAGAAAATACTCCTTCCTGGCTTTCCTACATTTAGCAATACTGCTGAAGCATCACACGTCTCATTCTTGCCCTACCTGCAGGGCTCTCCACGTCCTGTGCACATGCTTTGCTGTGATGAAATTATCTCCTTATTTAGGAGAAGCCCTGCTTTATTTCAGTGTGATGCCATATGGTGTGATGAAAATGATCAGAAAAGGTTACACACAAAAAACACATAAGCTTAGGAACACCTGTTTGCTGCAAAAGTGAAGAACCACTGATGGCATAGGCCTTCTAAGGATAAAAAGGAAGATGTCATCCCACCTAGCAGGACAGATGGAAAGTTGCTGAGCTGCCATTTGAATGCCCAAACATATAGGTGCAATTAATGCCCAAAGACCTGATGAAGCTAAGGGTAAACATCACCAATGAACCGATGTGGAGCCTGGGTTTGTAAAACAGCTGAGAAGCAACCATTGGCATTAGATGACACCAAAAGGAAGACAATCTTTATGCTGAAATTATAGGTGAAGATCTTGTTCTAGCAGAGCTTAATGCAAGTCCAAGCACCAGAGCCATCAGTCACTACAGTCCTAACAAGGTCATTCCCTCCCATCTTAGGCGATCCACTCTCAATTCTTACATCTACTTTGGATGCGGCACACCCTGTGGTTTTATGATCTGTTTGGAGCACGTTGCACATCCTGCACATCTTTCAAAGGAATGGAAACCTTTTTTTACCTTGACAATAGATACAGGATAGAGCTAAGGCTAATTGGGACTCAGGAGCACCCCTGTATGCCCTAAACTAAGAATTTGATATAGCTGCCACCTTGAGTTAACAAAAAGAGCTTCCAAAAACCTCAGTGCAATTGTGAGATTGAAACCAGGGAGGAATCTGAATTAAGTCCTGTATGGTCAATTTAGTCATTCCATTTAGGAAGGATCGTATTTAGCTTTGATGCAAGCATATTCAGCCCTTATGGACTGCAGCTTGACACTGACAATTGTTTTGCTCCATGTGTTTGGAACTGTTGGAATAGACTGTATTAGTAAGATTCACTACAATATATGGGCCTGACCCAGTGCTTACTCAAGTTAATTGCAATTTTTCTATGACACTAGCTGCACATCTTAGCATTTAACAAAACACAGTAGCACTGGTAGCACTGCAGCAGCTTCCTTGCTAGTTACTCCCTGCTTAACACTGAGGGAAGAAAGTACAATGTACACTGGATTTTCACACCCCACACCACCCCAGAATACCTTTTTCTTTCTGTGCATAAATAAAGAAACAGCTCTCCACCTTCTGCTTTCCTTCCATCAAACCCAGAGCTGTCTTATATATAGGTACAGAAAAATATTTTGAGAAACCTCACAAAACTAAACCCACAGTCAGGTATCAGGCTGCATCTATAATTCCTCACAAGGTTCTGTTCCCCCACAGCCTGCTAAAAAAAGCTCAGTGAGGGGAGAAGTCAGAGTGTGCCTGTGTGCGTACCTGCGTGTCTCGCAAGCCCCTGGGGGAAAAAACTGAGTATGACTTATTCTTGTCAGAAATGCTCCTAGACAGGAAAAAGGGAGGGGGAAGGTCCAGAGAAGGAGTCCAAGCCTCTAGAGTAAATAAAGTCAAGCACTGGTCACCTCTGGGTGACAAACAGGCAGAACTGCTCCCACATCGTGGGTTAGTTTTATACCACTTTCTACAGATGTAGAAACTAGGCATTTGTGGTTTTGCTGGCTCCAAGTAAGACTACATGTCTGAAAAGCAAAGCAAAGAAGGCAATAGGTGGATTCCAGAACTGTGCATTACAGTTGTTTCATAACAAGGACCTTAATTTGGACAAAATCAAGTATTTGACTTAAAATAACAAGGAAAATACAGCAGAAGGCCTGGATTTACAAGATGCAACAGAGAAACTTGAAACTTGGTGGAAGCTATCAAGGTTCTACTGTGATAAACCTACAACTTGGAACAGCATTTTCTGGAGACTCTTGCTTGCAACGAAAACTCAGTAAAGCAGGTCACAGTCATCATCTTTCAGGATGCCACTTTGGTTTTCTCACTGTTTTCTTCAATTGCATATGTCTCAAGATAAGAACAAAAGAAACAATGCTGAGAAAAAAAATCTACTTTTCATTGCTAGTGCCTGGAAATCCTGGATTATCAACTTCAGACACTTGAGAAGACAGTCTTTCTAGACCTGCCACTTGGGATATCCTGAAACTCTGTAGCTTTTAGAGTATGTAGGATAGACATGAATATCACGAAATCCCAGAAGTCTAAGACTTTCCAATTCCTGTCACAACTACTCAGGGACTGAGCCGTACATGGTGCTCCTCTGCCCTGGCTCCAGAAAGGTCTGAGTCATCTAGCTTTTAAGGAAAATTTAAGAAAATAGGTCAAGCTGAATTTCCCATTACAGACAATTGCAGTGAAGTCAATCAGCTTGCACAAGCATTGCTCTCAGCACAAACTGCCCTTGCAGTCTACATAACTAATCAAATTAATTCCTGATCATATCAAATAGCATGGCTTCCCCAAGAATATACAGACTAACACTCCCTGCTGATAATCCTTACTTATAAAAGTTGCTTCTCAAGTGAAAATTATGGAGAAGGATCACACTGCAGGAATCTTTGTTGAAGCAATACATCCAAAGTAAGTAGGAGCGTAGCTTGAAATTGCTAGACAGACCAAAAGATTTATTTCCAAGCAATTAAATGGATAGTTATTATCTCAGAAACTCTCTATTGGCTACTGAGATCACCAGCCTACAGCAGACAAAGTTACAATCAGCACATAATAGGGATGACTGGATTTTTTTCCTTTATAAATGACTCATATTAAGTCTGTTGCTTGCAGTTCAGAGCAGTTTACTTGAAGGTCAAGAATATGACTGTGCATGAAGTACATTCATTTAGGGAACACTTTCTCACAGAAAAGGAAACAGCAAATGAAGAAGAATATGTTTGACAGACTTGGCCCCAAAGAGCTCATTTGCAGTAACACAGTTATAGACTCTTACCCAAACTTTCCAGGTCAATGGCCTGGGACTCGCCATATCTCTTGTGTGCCACTGGGTCAGCCACACAAAACTAACGAGTTTTCATTTCAGTTTTTCAGCTCATTACAGTTCCTGTGGTTTCCAGTACCACTGTGTTTGAAGCAATCCGAGAAAGTAACAAATGCAAAAGCTTTGGAGGATGGATGTGTGGGGAAAGCCAGACAGAAAGTCCGGTAAAGGCAAACCCTGACCAAGCTTAGATGAAGGATGAGAGGCTGAGCTGAAGGAGCATGCTAAATGCTCATGAGGTCTAACAGAGGTACAAATGAACAGGCATGCAGGCGGAATCAAGTGGGAACATGAGGTGAGGGGAACTAACATTCAGTTGGAAGAGAAAGAAGATAAAGGAAAGGAGAAGGAAAAGAGAGAAGATTAGGAAACCTATAAACACACACCTAAACTTTCAGGGTGACTTTGAAATGACAGACCCTCCCAGCCTTCAGGGGCATCCCCACCACTGAAAAGCACTTTGTAATTAGACATGAATGGTGCAGGAACCAAGAGTACTGAGGCAGCTGCAAAGGATGATTAAGGTACTGGCAAAGCTAAAGGGGGAAGCTTTCATAAGCATCTGCCTCCACTGGGCCTGACAGCAGCACACACTGTCAATCACCTTGCTTCAATAAGTGTTCACATTTTTCTCAAATTAGAAATTAAGATAACACATATCCCTAGGAATAGCATACAGTTTCTATACATGTCACCCAGTGAGCCAGCAGTACTGAAATGAAGCAAGAAGCTTCTGACATTATCATGAGCATCTTTTTCAGTCTTTCCTCCTTCAGCATAAACAGAGTCCTCTGAACAGCACAGAAACCTGCATGACAAACTTTTTACTTTCTCCAAAGAAAAGAAGAAAGAAAAGATTCTCACTCTCCTCTTTTTAGCCTGTTAACTTTACTGTGGCCCAGTCATCTTTCATCATCAGACCCCTATCTCTCAGACAAAGCACAGAGGGAGAAGTTTGGCTTTGTATCAGTCCCATGCCATCATTCTCCTACCGTCCCCAGAGTTTAACACAACCAGGCTAGTCTCTACAACACCAACAGACAATACATGCACCAGCAACAGGTCTTGCTGACAAGAAGCCATATTAATCATTGTTTGCCTCTTTAAAACCTTGAAATAGCAGTCAACACAAAGAAGTTGAGGTGTATTAAAGGATATGAAGAAATAGCTGTATAATCAGTTTTTGCTGGAATCCTGGAACATATTTTAATGTGAATCTTGCCAAGCTCTTTAATGTCTGCCCATGGTTAAAGCCTCAATATCCAGGCCAGATTTTTGTAATTTTTTAGGGCCTTTTATAAAAGCAGGAAATATTAACAGCTAAAATGTAATTCAGCTTTTCCAATGATGCTTTGCCATAATGCATAACAACATACTTATAGTACTCTTCACAATCTGAGCCATCACGTGTGTAAATTATTCACAAGAAATGAAGACTTACTCCTAATATTTGCTAATTTTTTTAGGTTTTACAGATTCAAGTGCTTCACCTGCATGATCCATAATGCTTTTCTGTCAAAACCTAAGCCTCCAAGGGACATAGGTAGCACAAAGAGCAGGATTTTGTTTTCCCAAAAGTTTAAGCTAGAGAAGAATGTGTGACTGAAGGCTGAACTAGAAAGACTGCAGTACAACACGCATTTCATTGACAGTGGAGTGAATGCAGCAAAATAGTGGTAAAACCCACTGCAGATCTTTTTTATTACTTTGTATTACAAAAATTCCAAGGGGCCCCAGCAGAGCTTAGGACTGCAGTATACAATGTACTCTGACATTTTAACAGACTTTTTGTCCTAATGATCTTCACGTTTTCCCTAGAGCAGTAATCCTCTGAGCTTAAAGCATCGCAGCTTCAAGACTTTGTTGGTTCAAGACTTTGGAAAAGCTCTAAGTGCATCATACTATTGGCCAATAGCAGATGGAAGTTTTCAGTCACTTTATGGGTTATTGCTGACAATACATCACCGAAATATATACTAAGAGGTCAAACGCATCTGTGTTCCTTACATCACCATGAACAACTAAGAACTTGGTGTTCATAAGCAGTATTTAGAGAGCATGCTGCGAGAAGACTTGTGAGAGAACACAGTTTGCATTCTTGTGATGCTTGCACTGAAGCAGACTCTTCTGAAAAAAAAAAAGGTATTTTCCCCTCCTAACAACAGAATAAGGCTTAAAGGTGGGACTAGGTACTTACAGCCAAGCATAAGACCAAGCTGCCCAGGAAGGTTGTCTATCTCTGTTGGTTTCAAAAGCTGGAAAGGGTAAGTCCCCAAGCAATATGATCTAAGTAGACCTGCTTTGAGCTCTGGACGTCCCATCCAACCTAAATTATTCTATGATTCTAAAACATTCAATTAGTAGTATCTTCCTCTGACTTGCACACCTTTGAGCTAACAACCAAAGACAGTCTAAGAGGTGTGTGAGTGTACTTCTGCACTCTGTAACTCCAAGTGTCCAAGATTGCTTGTCAGCGTAACAGCTTTCAGCCACTCAGATGAGATATTTGAGTGTGATGTGACCATGCTACAGCCCTTTGGTAGGAAGCTGGTGAGTTGTGCTCATGGGAGTACACACAGCTTTTCAGTTTTCTCCAGGGAAGCCTTTTGGCTTTCTTCCTCAGGGAACAAACAGCTTTCCTTCTTCAGAGATCTCATGCACTATAAGCTGCAAAGAAGCTTTTCATACCAAGGCACAGCTTTTTTTTTTTTCTCCTGGCCATGTTTTGCCATCTTTCTAGCTGTTTCAAGAAATCCAGAATTACGCATATTTTGCAATTATGCTTGTAATCTTTCTGAGAGAGATTCTTCCATCTCTTCCTAGCCACCTCCACCTGAAGGAATGTCACCTCCACAAGCTGGTTGCCAGAAGACAACTATCCTGGGAAACACAACATGCATTACATGACAAAGGGCTGATCTGCCTGCCTGACGCATCACTCTTTTGATGCCTGCACAGAAGCATGCTGAGGGGGACATGAAAAGGCTACCAGCCCTGACAATACAGGGCACTAGCTGTGGCTACACATGGGAGAGGAACAGGAATTTTGTGAGGTGAATCTAGCCTTTGAGTGAAATGCAGACTGTTAATGGGGAACAAGTGTTTGCTTTGCTCTTTCTCTTGTTCTTCTGACTGAAGCAGGACTTAAAAAGAAAGAAGGTGAGAAGACAAAGAATATGGGTTCTAGAGAACGAAGCAGCTTATTACAAAGCTATTATAAATAGTTGGCTTGATGCTTAGCTAGGGGATAATGAAGTTATCAATTAGAGAAGATAAATGGTTGAAGGGGCTTTATAATGATATGGAAAGATTTTCATCTTTATATCAGACAGGTTGAATTCAGGTGAAGTCAGTACCAACTGAACATGAATGCCATCTGATTTATTTCATCAGGTTGTGTGGAATGAGCTTGGTCTCTTGTAAGCTGTTTGGGACAAAGGCTTATTCATAAGTAATTACCTTCAATAAGCACCTCAACTTGCATGAGACGGGGCTTTAAACAAGGTACTGTTCAAACAGCTCAGCTTTGAAAAGGTTACAATTCAAGTAGATAAAACTGTAAAAGTGTTACTTAAATATGACAAAAAGAAAGGCGGCATAGTTTGTCCAATGTCTTTCAGAAATGATGTGCTGGAGCTTTATTTATCTATGTTCAATTATGAGCCAGTTCTTCCTGCCTGGGCATTTAGAAATTGCACAGTGTCTGTTGGGCAAAACTGCAATCTATATAAAGAAGCAAAGAACATAAGGTGCCCTTTACCAGCCACCATGTTCATCAGCATCTTTCAAGAGTCTGCATTTGCTCTCACAGATCTCCCCCGTGAGGAAGGGAAGGCGTGTTAGTTAGTACCAAGTAATGGCGTCAGCTTCTGGCTTGCTAGCAAGGGATATAAACAACATTATCTTTACACAATGGACAACTACCTCTGCTACACAATGGACAACTGCCTCTGCCTCTGTTACTGTCAGAGCAGCACTGGCATTTGCAGGCCCCAACTTGTAGTTCAGATCCTTACCAGAAATGTTCAGCAATTCAGAATTATGAATCATCTGTTTTTTACATTTGGGAATAGTAAATAAGTACATGAGAAGAGATTAGGGGTATTGGAGAATGGAGACTTAGTTAAGGGACAAAAAGAGGTAGGGAAGCTGGAGGGGAGAGAAGAAATCTAGGAAATGTAGTTGAACCTGGGAGAAGAAAAGAAATAAAACAAGGACAAGATACAGAGAGCTAACACACAGAGGAGAAACTGCAGTGACCTCACCCATTAGTAGGGTTATACTGATGCAGTCCACTGTCATTGTCACTGATTTAGCACAGATTTAAAATTCCACACACCACAGTGCTTCATCTAACACATTACTAAGCAATGTTACTCTGCTACATGTTCTACTTCGAGTCTGTGCAATGGCACCACATTTGGCATTTGCAGAAGTATAATCACGTTGATGTGCAAATTTCTTAAACATCAATTTCCTCAAGTCCTTAGAAGGATCAGCACAAAACTAATGGTGTAGGTGAGAATGAATGGAAGGTTAACCAGTCTTCAGCTCCCCACTCTAGGCTGCCCTGTCCATACAGTTAGATTTTGTATTTTGACAACTGTATCAGAGTTAAAGTAATTACAATTATATGAAGTTTGACGTGTGGAGTTTAGGACTAGGACTTCAGGAGCTGTGAATGTCTCCAAGGCAGGAATGTGCTCATTGAGGTGCAACCAAATAATATTAAATCAAGGTATCTGAGAGAGGAGGTGGAAGGAAATGTCTTCATGACTAGGAAGAAAGAAGCACAGCTTTGTAAGGAGAGACAAAGGGAGTCTAGCTTTGAATGGCACAGGAGGTGACTTCTTTTCCTTCATTTCTTTCTGTGCCTTCTTCCCATCCTCTGAGAAGAACAGACAGAAGCAAGCATTTTGGACAATAAAGGAAGGGGGAAGGACTGCAGCTTGATTCAGGAGAAAAAAATTACAAGCTAGCTGAGGTGCTAGATCAGTCAAGGAACTTCTTTACTCTCACATAAATGACTGTGTTCTGCTACCTTATTCTTCTGATGTTTTCTTCTATCCATGGATTGAATAAATCCATTATCTTTACATTTTGTCTGCTGGCACATTTGGCTCTGAATATGTAACACAGCATTTTTGCAGCACAGTAATGGTGACACTGGGACGATTTCACAAACATTGAGATTTCCAGTGCATAGCCCCAGATATCCAAAGGCTTACAGCTGTCCAGTTTCAGAGCTGGTCATGCTAGGATGACATATCATCCAGGGACACTTACCAAGAGAACGTTAACTTTTAGGAAAACAGTAAGGAAGACTCATGGTCCTGAGGATCCTGAGGTGTGAAGGACAATGTTCACAAGTTTTGTTTTTGTTCACGTTTTGAAATTGACTGTGGTCATTCAGATATAGAACACAGATCTCAACCGCTTCACAGACTCAATTCAGAATTCTTTGCCTCTGCCTAATAGATACTTGTAAAGTTTAGGGTGGTTCTTCCACGCCTCAGTGGACAGAGGAGGTGCTGCAAGCCTGACTCATTTGCCTCTGTTGACAAAAAGCACAGCAGTGTCTGAGATAAGAGACACTGTAATATCAGTGACTTTTTGTTCTAAGGGTCTCAAACTGCGTGCCAACATTCTGCACATTAATACCTTCTAATGATCTACTGGTTGGAAGGGTATTAAAAAAAAAAAGGTATTGTTTAACTATAATTTTAATGAAGATTACAGTGCTTTTTTTGTAATTTTTCAATAGTTTCAGGCATCACTTGCTGATATCTTTGGCTACAAAGGGTGCCTGGATGACAGGTCAGATAAGATACAGGCCTTTTTAAAATGTGAAAACATTCTTCAATCACAATTGTGCTGATAAAGATTTTTGATAATGTAAACCTTGCAAAAATAGGTTTCCAGGAAACAATGGATCAAAACACTTGGGATGACTTAGTTAAAACCAAGACAGAATAGGGAGAAGTCACAATACAAAGCTTCGTGTCTGGATGGTTGGTACAACTTTATAAATTTAATCTCTGTAGATTAATCATTCTCTGTAGTTTACTGTGCTCACAAAATTAAATACACTGAAATTCAAACCAAGGATCCTGAAACAAACCCAGCCAGAGGCATTAACAATGCTCCACTGAGTACGCTGGCACACTTTGATATTCCAGGTCAATGAAGCTTGTTCTAAGCAAAACATCTGGAGCACTCTAAATCCAGCCTGCTTTAAAAACTAAATCTATGCTGAGCTTCTCGTCATTTCTTTAAGATGCCTTTTAATTACAGTCCTGATCAATGCTATTTTGCAAAAATCATTTCCTGTACTACTTTTCCCATTAACAATCAAAATTATTATTTTCTCTCATTCTACACTGCATAGCTTCTCAGAGCAGAGCATTAAAATCTTAATTTTTGATAATTAGCACTGATTTTTGATCTAAATACAGAATTTAAATGTTGGTATATGGTCTGAAGGGTTTAGAATTTACTCATACCTTCCCCTGCCTTTTTCTTCTCAGAGCTGGATTGAAATGAACACTTAGGGTATTTAAGGCTAGATACAGGTCTAAGCTAAGATGAGTCTTCATTGCTTCTTAGACTTTTTAAAGGGAGTCATTGATATCAGAATTAAAATGGAAGTAGTACTTCCAACTCACTAAGCTGGTAAAGAATTAGTTAAATAAGCATTCAACAGATTTTGTCTTTTATATATATATGTATTCAACTAAGTGAGACTGGGCACCTTTGGAGAATGTGCTTTCTTGGCAAAAAACTAATGCTGCCAGATTCTGGCCATAGGATATCATACAGGCAAAAATTCCATCCCCTTTCCTTCTGCCCCTTTTGTCTCATGGAAAAAATGCAACCAAATAATACTTCTGTGCCAAAAAGGCCCCATCTGCATCTGTGTTCTCAGCCTTAGTGTTTGAGAACATCTATGTCTCAGAGGCTACACCGTGAGTCCACTCATCCTGAAAAGCAAAAAAACAAGCTGGGCACCCTTCACTCCTCAAAAAACTTTTTCTTTTTTTACCACAATACTTTGAGGCCTTTCCTGAAACAGAAGCCCCAGATCAATTTCTGTTTGAAAAGTCTCCTCCTGTACACACTGAAATTTCACTTTGGCCTTGTCTTATGGGAAGAACATCCTACTGAATCTGTGTCAACTCTTCAGCAGCTTTATCTTCCCCATAAAGCTATGAAATAATTACTATAAAGTTAATGCACAGATTAATGTGGAATTAAACTCCCCCGCCATGTTAAGGTGAATGCAAATACATGCAAATATTGCTGTAAAATGTCTTTTGCATTGCTCAGTATAAGACAAGTGAACCCATGACTACAGATGTAATTTTCAGATTAAAAAAACATACTTACAACTGCTCTGGCCACACTACGGAAAGTTCTCTTCAAAGAGAATGATTTCCTTAAGGTCTATATCACAAAAAGGCCTCCCACATGTTTTGCTTTAGACATTAATATTGTTTTATGGATGCAGAGTGAGGAAAACATACTACTCAGTTCTATCTAGTAAGTCTAACAGACTTCAGTTCTTACGCAGCATGAGCCCATTGCAGTGATGATTATCAGGGCATCACTGAAATGACAAGATCTTTCCAGATACACCAATACCTAAAGCGAAGCTAAACTGCATAAACAAACACAGAGCACCTGAAGAAAATCCTACTGTTTGTAATTGTACCACACTGTTCTGGAAGCCTCAGAAAAGATATGAGGTCTATGGTAAAGACTCAGAAGGAGCTCCCGTCCCATTACAGGAAAATGTACTTATCCTGTGGATACGTAACAGAGATACAGAAATGTCTTGCACAAATTGACTACATGTCTGGAGCTGCAAGATACACATCAGAGGAGAGCAGCTTGCTTTTCAGGATGGCTCCAGTCAGTCCTTGCAGACACATTCACTTAAAATGTCTCCCGATATCTTAGCAAGAAGTGACTGCAAGTTGCTACTACTCCTAGGGCTAGAACCTGCATTTACTTTAGAAGAGATACATCCACAGAGAGCAATGCATTGCCGCAAAAGGATGCATGGAGCATGACACTTTATCTAGAAGAAGCACTTTATCTAGAGGAAGCACTGTGCCAACATATTGTGCCATGCAGACACTGTGTTAACTGGCAGTGAGAAGCAGAACAGGAAAGAGTTGGCATTTGCCAGCTTCCCCAGGATTTATGATAAAAGCTAGCAACTGCACTGCCCATTGAAAAGAAATACCAAATGTGCGTAGGTTGCATACAGGCTCTTATGCCAAGATGCAGAAGCATCTCAGAGGTGTCTTTCCAAGCTATTTGTTTTCCTTTTTTGTTTCCTTTTCTAAAAAAAGAACAACTGAACCATATTCTGGCACTTAGAAGCCTCCCAAAGATTATGTTTCCAATGGTATATAGACCTTTTTTTGCTACTGCACAGAGCTTTGTTTTTCACATGTTTACAGTAGCATCCATGCATTACATGTAAGAATGAATACTTTGTTTACCTAGAGTGTCCCTAAGGGAGCTGAGTTATTGAGGTCTGAAATATCCCATTTGCTGCCCTGGGGCTGATTGTTAGCCTGCATCTGCCAGTCACAGGAACTGAAAGTTAGGTGGCCAAAAATAAAAGCTACTGCAAAGAAAACATGTTTTACAGAAAAAAATATGAAAAGAAAAATCTGTAATTATCCAGTCACATTAGTGACAGTGAGAACCTCCCAGCTTTCCAACCATGTACAATTAGCAATTGTTTTAAACAATCAATGAGTTAATTACAGCAGTAACTTCCCATTACATATTACAGGGAATGTATTATGTGGTGGGGTGTATTAGAAACTATAAAGAAGTACTTTCATTTAAAAGACAAGCAGAAAGAACACCAGGGTAAGCAGTGCATGCCTGAGTCCTGCACGACTTCCCAGCAGCATTCCCCTCTGCAGAGCCACTGGCTCCTTCCCCTTTTTGGGTATGCTTTTTCCTCACCAAATGAGACCTGGAGTCCCAACCAGGCTCAAAATGTATCTCTTCCTGCCAGCAGAATCTCACCTACCCACCCAAAAGGCTCACTCTGTGGTACAGCACACACAATCTAGCGATGCAACTGCCATCTACCACTCTCTTACTCTAGGTGACACATTTTGAACTGGCTTAAATGAGACAGGACTCCTGCCAGTAACCACTTTTCACTTTGAACACTGGATTGTTGATATGTTCCTAAGCTTTTTTGTCTCTTTTTCTAAAAGCTTCTTACTAGTAAAGATTAATGACTTCACTGTCCCTGTGAAACAGGGGAAAATGGTGATGGAAGCACTGCCAAGCATAGCTACGATTTATCTATCTATATATAAATCCTACTGTTTAGTTTTGATTTGCTGCAGAAACACAATTTTAGCATGGTATGAGATACCCATTTGCATCAAAGCAATTGATAAATTGATGCCTACCCTAAGAGCTGGCATCATAATCTAGTACCTCGAGCTTTTGTTGTTCATTATCATCTCAAGAGTGCTCAGGTCTGCATTCAATTATATGTTTCCAGAATGCAATTTCAGTTTCATATAATGATTGTAGACTTCTAGATTCTGCCCAGTAAAGCCAACAAAAATATTCCTGTTGAGTTTAAACTGGTGTCTCATTCATTGTTCTGCTGGCAACTGGGCATTTTGTTACAAGTGGCAGAAATCTGCGTTGCTGGGACACATGTGGAAGGAACAACCTACAGCTTTCAGGAATCCACCGTTGCTTTGATAAAAATGCAACTGCTTACAGGCATTCTGGATTCTTCATTTCCAGGCTGGATGGAGCAAGGGCCTTCACCAAGGGAAGAGCCATCTCATTCAGATGCAGGGCATGTGCCCTATTTTGGAACCTCAAATGGCGAGCGTGTTCCTCAGAGAACATATACTCTCTCAGCCTCTCAAGAAAAGGCAAGTCAGCATGTGAAACAGCTAGGGCATGTATTAGGCAAGCTATAAAGACAGTGTTTGTGTCTTCCTAGCCCTAAACAAGGCTGAGTAATGGCATGTCATCACTCTCCTTTGGAGATGGCCATCAGGTATGCTACTACCTGCTTGGAGGGAATGAGATGAAAGCAAGCCAGCAGCAACCTGACCCCTTCCTTCACACACTCACTACTTCTTTGCCAGCCTTCAATGCCGAAGTCTGTATCCCACTCCCCTGAGCTATTGCTTCAGTTTCCAACATTAATTGAAATCAGTTATCTTCCCCAATGCTTTGCCAATTACAACTTACAGGTGCTGGGAGGCAAGGAAGGCAAGATGAGTATGTTTTTATGCAAACATGGACATTCACATAATGCAGAAAGCTGGCCTGAGAAACAAAGACACACAGCTGACACAGTACCCCATTCTAGATCATTTGCCTTTCTTTTAAGGATAATAAAGTAGATCACAAACTAGGTCACAGCACCAATTTAATATTTTGTTGCATTCTTGAAATGAGTATTTTCACTGTTTTATCACATTTCATCTCTGAGGTTATGGCACTATGAAAGTCTCCCTGTAATAATTGCATAAAGACTTCAAAAAGAATTTTGTTTCCCTAATGGAATGTCACCAGAAGATGATTAATTTGCCTTGTCCTTGAGGTCTCAAAGAAAGAAGATTAAAAAAAAAAATCCCAACCAAATAAAAAAGGCCAATCTGAAGATCCATGTTTTCAAGTACGACTAGTGACTAAGTGAGCCTAGTTTAACATGCACTGGAGACTTTCAAAAGCAAGGGTGAGAACTTTCTAAAAGGCAGCCCCCTTTAAAAATGTGTCCAGCCAGCCACATTAGTAAACAAACAGAAGCATAAACCCCACCAATTTTAATCCCATCTTCAAATACAATTTCTGAAAATACACCATGGACTTTACAAGCAGAGAGCAGAGAATCAGCAGAGAACAACTCCTGCAGACACAGTCACACGTGAAAAAAGCAGGGTTGCAAGTGGAGCTATTATAACAGTACTTCTTCAGTGAAAAACACCTTGTAAGCAAGAAAATTCAGGCACAAAACAGGTCAAAACCACTCCAAAATGACTCAGAGGTCTCAAAGCCTGAAAACAACAGGTCAATTTTAATGGCTTTAAAAAAATTCAATGCTGTTCTTCTGAGAAATTATGCATCAGAAATAAAAGGATGAACACATGCAAGGCTGATTGCCAATTAATCACTTCTACAAAAAGTTCCTGGGCAACTTACACTCTGAATGAACACAATCCTGATCTAACCAGGAAAGGGTGTGGCACACAGCACGGGTATGTCCCATTTGAACATGAATTTACTGCTTCTGATTTGCAGTCCATCCCTTAGGACAGTCTGGGTTGGTCTGTGGGCTTGGTAATTTGCTTTGATGCCTACCATGAAGACCAGCAGAGACTCAATCATGATTCCTTCACTTTGGTTTGGTCTCTGCAAGAAATGTCTCTGTTCAGCCCCTGCAACTGCTGGCACTGCTGATTTGATTTTTATCAGATGGTTTCTCCTCGCCCTCTTCAGCCTGCCAGCTTTCCAAGGCCAGAAATCTTAGTGGCCACTTTAGATTGGTGGTGGGTTCATTTTCTTAATTCCTTCTTCCTTTGAGCAAAAATCCCTGAAAATCACTGTTCAACACCATGGCATCCAGACTAAATGCCTCTACTCACTTCTATTATTTAATGCATCTGTAAATAACTGATAAGGATTACTTATCTCTGCAGATGCCTTATGTTTTGGCAGAAGGGGAGAAATCACCACCTCAGGCCTAAAGGAGGATTCTTGAGCAGAGGTTAGTCACTCCTGCTGCTCATTACTTTATGCCCAAGCCTTGGAGCTACTGCATCTCCATAGCTTGTGAATGGGACAAAGCTTCTTTCTAACTGTGATAAATATGCAGAACACCACACTAATTAGCTCAGTACACTGCTAATGTAAAATAGCATAAGCCTATCGAGTTCAACATGGCTAAATCCTTTACTCTCACTTGCGATGTGACTTACAAATAGGAGTAATAAATAATAGTCACCTGGATGCTAAGCCTGCCTCTCCCCTCAAAGAACTATACTCGCTTCACATCCTAAGCACAAATGTGTCTGTGCAGATGAAATATCCCAGGCTCATTTCCCCATTGTGAGGTGAACACTGAATCACAGAAGCATAGAATTATTGAGGTTCGAAAAGACCTCCAATATCAAGTTCAACTTTTGACAGAACACCACCATGCCAACTAAACCACAGCACTCAGTGTCATGTCCAGCCACTTCTTGAACACTTCCAGGGGTGGTGACTCCACCACCTCATACGACTCACTCTCTAGACCCTTTACCAGCTTATACTGGTTATACATTGTAAGCAGTTACGCTATGTCCATGAAAAACTACAGCAAAACAGGTGAATTTAAAGTATGTTTCATCACAGCTTGGGCACAACAGCAGAATGGACAGGCCTCTCAATGCTAATGATCCCACCAACTTTCCTTCAATGCTTATCAAGACCTGAAGTTTTCCCAGGAGATTTAACTCTCATCTGGGTCAGGTCTCCAATGAGTAGATTAGCTTTGCCTTTGGGAAATAGAGAGAGTACATTTGGCTAGTTACATCATTTAGATTTTTTCACTCTACTCTGTACCTGCTTAGGGTTGCAGAAATGAAAGAAATGCTTCTTTATTTAATTCTTTCCCTAAAAGTGTGATCCTTCCCAACTCCACTTCCCATCCTTACTCTCAGTAATTTTTTACTTTAGATATTTAACAAAGATACAACACTGCTTTCAGGTTCTATTTGGTTTTTTAAAATTAAAGATGGCTCAGAAGTCTCATATGCTTAAACACATACCTTTCTTTCCTATTCACTTGTTTCAAATGGAGACAAAATACCTGACAGAGAAGTAATCTACTGTTCCGTATACCCCACCCCACAAAGAAAAAAATAAAAAGAAAAAGACCAGTAAAGCAGAGGTGAGCATAAAATAATACCAAAATTCTTGGCCATCTGGATCAGCAACATGTAAGCAGTAAAACTGAAATAAATCTCATTAGCATGACATAATAGTCAATTATAGTAAGCAAGATTTAATGTTAAGTACTGCAGCCTGATTAATCAGTAGATATTTCTATCAGTGAAAATGATGCTCTACAAGTTTCAAGTTTTAGTTCATTGCACCACATTAAGCAAAAGGTTGGAAAAGTACAAAAGGAGACAGATTCACCTTTTGTGTAATTGCGCTGACTCCAAAAGCAGACCCCTTTCATTCTTGGAAAGGCTCTGACTTTATATTGCATCCATGCACATTCAGAGAGCTTTTCCTGATCATGATTTCCCAGCAGGATATTGAAGGGTTTTTGCTTTTTAGGTGTTTTTCCAATACATTTCTAAGTGTATATAAATTAAGAAAACAAAAGGGACAAATGCTTCATAACATTTTTGGTTAGGTTCACACTTGAAAAGTCACACCTGAGGGCAAAACACACCACAGAAAGTATGGCTTGCAGCCCAGCCTACCATTACATCTGAAAAAGGTGAAGTATTTTGAAGTATTTTTATAGGAATGCCTGGCCTTGCAGTGCTCAGCCAAACTGAGTTTCCCTCTACATAAGTTTAAAAAAAATACCTCAAGCCCAAAGGTTTTGCTTAAAGTTCCTACTCACATGAAATCTCCCAAATCTCTTGAGCTTAAAAGACTCACAATCTAAATTTTTCAGAGTTTAGTCTTGCCTACTATTATACTGAACAGACCATTTTAACAATTGTAGCATTGAACTGAGTGACCTGACATCCTGAAATCCCTTCTGACCTAAATTATCCTCTGATGCTAAGTAGCATTGCTTTATTTGAAACTGAATTTTGGTAAGCTGAAAAATAATTTTGGGAAAAGTTGTCTAACTCAAATTCAAGATCCCTAAAAAACTAAACTTAGAAAAAAAATAGCATGAAAATTTCAGAATAATGCTCCAATTTGGGTGCTAAGTTCTGACAATCACATGGGACTTTTCTTGTATTTTACTCTTCTGAAACAACTCAAAGTGTGACAAAAACTAGTTTCAAGCAAGAATATTATTTATTCCACAGTGTGGGCTTCCTTTCATATTCATTGCATATGTCATGAGGGAGAGGAAACAACATTTAAACAACAGTTGCCTCTCAAAACAATGCTCTCTCTTTCTGAAAGCAGTTTTTTTCACTACAGGCATACTCTAAAAAGTTGCCACCATTCTCTTAGTTTGTCAGCATTGTGAATCTATGGGGATCTGACAACTGGTTAGGAGAACCAGAAAACCAGGTACCTCTTGCCATTTCTTACAGACATTTTACATTGCTCTATCAGACCAAGACTGGATGAAACAAGAATTAGTTAGAGGCAGAAATACGGCAATGGTGGTCACAGCTGCAGCTACTGTTTGCTCTGTACTTCATCTCTAACTGGATTTCGTGTTTCCCCATTGTCATTGCACTTCATAAATACAACCTTGAACAGATTTTTCTAGGTTGGCTTTGGTTTTTTTGTTTGTGCTTTGTCTTTTTTTTTCCTTTGGTTTTTCATTTGTTTGGTTTGGTTTTTTTTGGTTTAGTGTGGGGCTTTTTTGCTTGTTTTACCCTCTCAGGTTAATAGTAAACCACAGACTTTCTAACAGACACATTTTCTCCTTTATCAGCTTGATAGGCTGTTAAAAATGCTGAAGACATCTTCTGTTCTGCTATCTGAGAGTGGTAGGCTTAGAAAGTTTGAGGAATCTGGACTTTACTCACATACCTATTACAGTCTATTGCTTGAAGATCAAAGCAAAAATAATGAAGTTCTAGACTGTTTCTCAATCTGATTTATCAAATCCTAGCTTCACTGTTAAGCCAGAATCTTTCTTCTAATCAACGTATGAAAAATCGTGTTGGACTGCTGCGGTGGTTGAAACTGCCACTGTTTTAAGGTCTTCTCCCCCTTCGCTGTATCCTATGGATTTGCCTTAGGGTTCTCCCCCTAAGTTAATGTAATGGTTCCTCTCCTGGTTGGTGTACACCCCATTATGTTAATCCCTCTGTCAATCATTTGCAAACCCTTACCCCAGCTCTGGAAAGTTCTCCCTTGTTTAGTTCCCCATTGGCTCTGGCTCCCTCTCTCCTCCCCTCTCCTTCCCCTATTGGATGTAACCCTGTCACCCCCCCTTATCTCCGCCCTGGACCCTCACCCCATTGGACCCTGGTGCTCTCTCCGCCCCTTTCTACCTCTGTATAAAACCTCATGCACAAGCTATCTGGTGGCTTTTTGTCACTCAAGCCTTTTGAGTGTGGACCTCCGTTAAACCTCAGAACGCCAAACGAAGAACCCCTCCTGCCTCTTTGTCTCCGCTGGTTGCTTGGATCGTGTGTATGTGCGTGTGCCCGCCTGCACACACCTCGCAGGGAGTGCCTGCTGTGTGCGAAGGGATTTGCGAATCCCTCAGGAGCAGCTCGACAAGGGACGCTTCCTGGAAGGTCGCTGTGCCTGGACCTCACCTCTCACACCCTTCCTGCCTTGAGAAAAGGTGCTAGCGACATTGGACCATTTTATTTCTTTGTCACCTATCACATACAGTTTCCCCAGAAAAGTTTTTATTTGCAGATCATTTATCCAATAAAGCATGATGATTCCTTCAGAAATTAGCAGTCTAACATTCAGTAAGACTGATCACCCCTTATGAAAATTAATAGGTCTGTGCTTTCCTACCTATCTAATCCTCACTCTACTGCCCTCAGTGGAGGTAATGCATGGAAATAAGCGTGACTATGCTGAAAGATGTTTCAGTTCATTCAACTTCTGATCTCCTCAGATTGCAGAACATAGAGAAAGATTTTGTAAGAATACTGCTGAATTATATTTTTTTCTTCAATATCTTTGAAAGATACTGTAGTGGTATGCTGTGATATAGAACTATCTAGTGAGCTTTCTTGATAGCTATGAACATATGTGATTACACAGACTCCCCCTGAAATAACACAGAACATGGCATTGCAGAAATGATAAAATATATCCTTTAGTGCCTACTTGGGGAGATTGCCCTGCAGAGCGATGACATTCCGTGGTCTAGCACACAGGAGAAGAGTAGCTGTACCCCAAGACAAGACAAACTGCTTCTTAATTTCAAGTGACCATAGTCTGTATTTTGGGAGCAGAACAAACAGGGCTGCACTTTCAATAACAGAAATGAGTTTACAAAGGCCCAGCCCTGCTTCTTAGGCAGTGCAGGAAGTGTAGCTCTGCTAACACATTAGCAAGGGCAGTGAAGTTAGATCACACCTAGTTAGGGCTAAGTCACAATACTACATCTATGGTGTGATTCCAGTGACTATGACAGATATGAAAGATGCCTTGTACTTATCAGTGTTTTACCTGAAGCCTTTTTACTGTGGACACTTCCACTGAGAAAAACTCTGGTAAAAGATTTGGCAGATACTGTAAACACTGTCAAACTTCTGAACATGCAGCACAGTTAGCAATAGTCACGTACCACATTTTACAAAGTAGCTTATATCAGAGATGACATCACCCACCACTAAAATCTTCCCCTCTTTGATGCAGGTCTATGTAGACAACACCATAAAATAAATACTCCAAACACCTCTTAAAACTAGATATTAGAATAGCACAAGACAGTGCAACTATCTAGGCTACCCTAAGGTCAAGGTCATGCCCTGCCAGGTAAAAAAGAAACAATAAAAAGAGAAAAGCTGTTATTTTGCTTTACTGGAATGGGTTAGTGGATAAAATCCTGGGAAATTGTATTTCCAGTTGTTTCTCAAACTTCTTCAGCAACATTAGCAAAGTTGTTTAGCCTTTGTAGTCTCCAAATGTGACTATTTTCCTACTTAGATGTCTAGCATCATCATGGATGGCTGAGTTTCAACATCTGTTTGTGTCCACAATAAAAGATAGCAGAGAAGTATGCAGAGCAGAATACCTATTTTGCTCCATACAGTGAACATATATCTATTTACCTGACTATTATGCAGGTCTATAACCACAGCATCTTATGCTAGCAAACAACTTCTTCCTTCCTGGCCATGTTTTGGAACAGCTTAACCAGAAGCCCATAGGACACTTCCCATACTTCAATTTCTTTGTGCAAAGTAAGCCAGGCAAATATCCCTGCTAATCAATGGAAGACTAATTCCATACTTAAAATCCCTGCTGAAAGGTACTAGAGAAATGGCCGGTCTCTGCTATGTGAATGGCTTTCTTCACCTACAGTAGAAGGTTGTTTCTGCACATTTTCTTTCCAGTCTCGCATCTTGGTTTGTCCATAACTCCTCTTTGCAGCCTTACAGCTGCCATAGTTCTGGATAACCACAGAGTACATAATAAGCATAAAACTGACTCAAAGTCTAAGCTCCATTTCCAAGTGCATCCTCTGGCACCTTTCTGAACAAGACTTTTCTTCTATCTCCACCTTTGTTCTGCCCCTCTCCTGCTTGGTTACAGCCTTGTCCTGTTACAGGCATGCAGATGCAAAGAGACTGGTAAAATACAGCTGTATTTTCCATCACCTTGCAGTACCTTCAAAATCAGATATCAACAACAGGGTTAAAAATAAAAAAATAGCAGCAAAACATAATTTTCCCATACCTCAGCATTTTCTCATCCTTTCCTAAGCTTCTTTGTGACCGAGGGCTGAGAAAAGTACCGCTAGGCCATTTCAGGTCTTCTAGATAACTTTCTACACCACCTCCATCGCTTGTGCTGTTATTCAGCAGTTACTGCAGATCTCAATTTCAGTAGGATTTGCAAGTCAATCCTCTATCTGTAAATCCCAGATGGCTCAGTGATTTTTAGCGCAGCTATTGATCTCTTCATTCACAGATACCAGCTTCTGGGCAAACACACCCAGCTGCTCTCATCAACCCCGCCTGACTGCCACCAGCAGAAAAGAGGACTTTGTGAGCCCAGACACTACCCACTAATAATACTGCCACTTTGAGAAATAAAATTAGGCAGGAATAAGCATATGGTTTGCACATTTGCCTACCTGATTACAAGGCTGCTGCCAGGCTCCCTCCCTCGCTCTGCAACAGCTGTGCTTTTGGCAACTGAGCAGCAACCTTCCTAAGTGTCGTGCTCTGAAAACGCACACGCTCTACACACACCCGTCCAGCCCTGCCGTGCCAGACAGCCTCTTCTCCGCAGTCAGCCAGACGAAAAACAAGTTGCAATTCAACGACCAGCTCCCGTATGAAAGGAAGATACAGAGGTTGAAACAATCAATGCAATTAAGCGTTCTGAAAACAGCGCAAGGCTTTTTGTAAAATGGGAACAATCGGGTTTTATCTGCCCTTTCCCCTCCTCTCATATATTACCTATAAGTCAAGCAGGTCTTCAGCAGATCCTTGCATATTTGATGCCAGCTGCTCTGTCTTTCTCATTGTATCTTACACCACTGCAGAACAGCCAGAACAGATTTGGGCTCCCTGGCGGTGCAGAAGGCAACTGCTCCTCACCTCCACCAGGTAGGGATTTCTACCTCCTTGCTGAGACCTCTGAGGAAGGTGATAAGGAAACAAGCCAAAGGTTCAGCTAGTCTTCCCTCCTCACCCATGCTCTTCCCTGCAGATCACTAAGCTTGCTACCATAAATCAAGCCTCCACACAGCTGCAGCAGTAGTAGGAGATTACAGGCAGAGTGGCACGGTATCATATACTACTGTGACTCAGTCACATTTTGAATGCTGTTTGTTGAGCTTTGTAACATGCAGTTTTGTCTCTTTCTGCAGGGAATTACTCAGCCAGGCAGTCACATGGCTGCAGCAGCACAATTAGAGGATTCAAAGCACACTAAGCTTGTCTGAAAATCATATGAGGTGGGGAGATAAATAAACCCAGATGATGACAAGGAACTACTATCTCCGTGCAAGTAGCAGCTTGTAAGTCTCCCAGTTTGCACTCATCCAGGGCTTGCTGTCACAGAAAACTGTATGAGTTACAGAGTAATGTAAACTTCACCTAAATTTGAGAGGAACCCATGAGAACCTGAAGTTTGAAATAAGCAGGCCAACAGGCTGCAAAACGCCCTCAAGAAGGAAATGGGTACTGGGAAGAGGAGGATATGTATGAATGTGAGTTTATCAGATTTGGGGGGCCAACAGTTTCAATAGTAAAAAAATAGTAGAAACTTTAAAATTCAAGTTCAAGTCCCATACAAGTCTTCTCCAAGGTTCAAAGGAGAACATTTCAGAGTTTCATAAAGCCTAAAGGGATCTGATAAAAATATTTGGATATGAGATTTTGGATTAGACCAGCTCCATCATAATGTTTGGTAAAGTATTGTGCTGAGCACAATAAAATTAGACTGGTGTTGTTTATAAATGCAAGTGCAGCACAGAGACCTCTTGGACTTTGTCATGGTGGAATAAAAGATGGAGTTTGCACTGGATTTAAAACCTAGCCCAAGCCAGTTCTTCATCTGCCCTAAGCTTACGGAGCATCTTATTCATTGCTGTGGTGCAGGTGAGTAGTGCATAATGAGAGACTGCAGCTATGGCCAGGTGTGGTGTCAGGATGTGAGGCCCAGTAAAAAAAAATCCCCATCTCTGGTGGATGCTGTCATGTCCTCCCTGTCCACATGGGGTTAGGCATATTCCGTGGGGTCCCCTAAGCCCTCAGGAACAGATATGCTTTCTGCTTCAGTTGATAAACTCCTTCTAGATGACTTTCAACTTCTTTCACAAATTGCCTGTCATATTTCTTTCCTGATCACAGTTTTGCTTATTATTTGTTTTCTTTCTATTTAAGTTGTGTAATGAGGTAGCCAGTTTCATTTCTACCACTTCACTGATTTTACAGTGTAATGTAACAGATTTGTGTAATTGTTCATTCTTTTTTCCCAGCATTTCCCTTCCCCCATTCCCCACACCAAATATGTATTGATACCAGCAGCCTTGTCTTTGCATTCAAGTTCCTGCACAACACAGCTCTTGTTTGCAATTCTCCTTGTGGTCAGGGCTATTACTGATGCTGCCAAAATGCATGCAAGAGCCATCCAGAGACCAGAATCTCGATGGAAGAAGCACTGACAGAGGTGTGCAGACCCACAGTGGGAATGGGCAGCTCCTCAGCACTTGGCCCCGCCCCAGGTCTGTGGTATGTGTCCGTCAAACTTTCCTTCTGATCCAATCCAGCCTGAAGCACTTTCAAATACAAATCTTTCAGCCTTCCAAAGTGCTCCCCAGATCACTATGTACTGCCGTCCTCACTGAGGAGGGAGCTGAGGGGTGGCTGATGGCTTTGACCACAGAATCACAGAATAAGCTGCGTTGGAAGGGACTCACAAGGATCGAGTTCAGCTCCTGGCCCTGCACAGGACCACCCCCCAAGAGTCACACCATGTGCCTGAGAGCATGTGTCAAAATGCTTCTTGAAGTCTGTCAGGCTTGGTGCTGTGACCACTTCCCTGAGGAGACTGTTCCAGTGCTCAACCATCCTCTGTGTGAAGAACCTTTTTCTAATATCCAACCTAAACTTCCCCCGACACAGTTGTAGGCCATTTCCTCAGATCCTATCACTGGTCACCACAGAGAAGAGATCAGTGTCTGCCCCTCCTCTTCCCCTCATGAGGAAGCTGGAAGCTGTGATGAGGTCTCCCCTCAGTCTCCTCTTCTCCAGGTTGAATAGACCAAGTGACCTTAGCCGTTCCTCATATGGCTTCCCCTCCAGGCCCTTCACCATCCTCGCTGTCCTCCTTTGGACTCTCTGTAATATTTTAGTATCATGCACTGGAAAATAAGCTCAGGAAAAAGAGGTGCTACTGGAAGGAAAGTGCATACCTGATCCTGCCGTTTATGTGAGTTTTTTGCTCATTCTGAGCTGGTGATATTTGTGGACACAGTGATATAAATGTGGGCTGATCCCCCAGCACACAGCAATTAACCAGGAGCCTGGCCTTCTCTTGGGATTGCCTCTCTGAAAACCTTTCAACTTGGCTATGACACCATCGTGACACTCCTGTCTCTCCAGTTGCCCTTTCCTTACCCATTCCACTCATCCCCTGCAAAGCACATGCAGGGAACCCTACAAGAAATTAACACTCACAATAAAAACATAAAAAAAGAAAATACTGTTGAAGTCCACTGGGGTTGCTGAATATTTTCAAGTGGGAGTCCCCAGACTTGGGAGGGATTCAGGGATGGGATGGATTTGCATTGGACTCTAATCCGAATGAAAACTGGCATGTATGAAACGGCATAAAGCAGAAAGCTGACAGAATATACTGATTTCTGTGATTTTACTGTCCTAAAACTATTAGTCTCTGGAAGGAACATATAGTACTTGTTTAACTTTGTACCTCATTTTTTCAACAGGAACCTTTACAATAAAAAGAAAAAGGGGAGCTTAAAACCAAAGTCCCTGCAATGGGGATCTGAATCAAAATCTATTACCTGTCTTGTGAAAAAGACAGCAGTGTGTGCCACAGTTATCTGCTATAAATCACCAGCTGAACAGGAAGCAGCAAGTCAAGTGGACTAGTGCTACTGAGTACTCTCTGAACACTTAGGAAACCAACACCTAATGGTCATCTCATGAACAGCTTTGGTCGCCTGACACAAAGCATCGCCCAGTTTCATCTTGAGCAGTCTGTGCTTGTCTGCTCCAGTAAGGGGAAGTTTTCCCCTCAACCGAATTTTTCAGTCTCCAGCCTCACTTTGGTTGTGACTCAGGTTAGTTGCTTACAACAACTGCTTAGAAATGCCTGGTGGACTGTCATTAAGGGGATCAACATTTCATCCTGTGCAGTCTGAAAAAAACCACCCAGATCTTAGATTTTAATATTCAAACTCAGTAATAAAATAGAGGAGCATTCTGTGCAACTGTTCTTTGACTAATTATGTGTGGTTGGTGTATTTTTTTACTTTCTGTGCTTTAAAAATAAACCTCATCAAACAGTGGTGATTCTAACATGTTCACATGACTTGGGGAGCTGGGATTCTATGAGAAACCTTGAAGTTGTGTGCTGTGCTTCACACAGAAAGGCTGAACATTTTGGGTAGCCATTAATACTCCATGCAGCTTCAACAGGTTCACTGAACTCAGTACAGTGTGTCCAGACCAACTGCCTTTTGTTTCTGCATGGTAGAGATAAATATGAAAAAAATCTAATTTCATCAAAACTGTAAAAAAACTTCAAGACCTGTCAAGGTGGAAAATGGGCAAAGCTATCTGGTGTCAAGCAGAATGTATATGTGAAACAGAGACAGCAGTACATAGACAGCATGACATAGAGAGGTTTACTGCAGATTAATTTGATTAAGTATTGCTAAATAATGAGGCATTTCAGGGGACTGTAAAATACTGAGGGTTTCTGAATTCACTCTTTTGTCTGTAATACTTTGAGCAATTTATTAATAAAGTTCATATTATGTAGTGTTTCACAGAGGCAAATTAAATGCGTATGTTTTAAAAAAAAAAGTCTGCAATATAAATATTCCTAGCATAAAAATGCTGCATTTTGGAGAAAATTCACAAAACAAATATGCTCTAGAAAAAATAATAATACTTACTTAGCATCTATCATTTTCTAAAACATTCAACAGAAAGAGTAGCCAATTAATTTGAACATCACTCCTTTGAAATTCAGAGATTACTAATTCTTCTTTTACTGATAGGCCAACTGAGGTAGAATTAAAATTGTGTGGCTAAAGACACAGGGAAAGCTAAAGCTAAAAGTCAAAGGAGAATTGACAGCTAATATATTTCCAGACCCACATCTTATAATCTTCTTAATGAATAACACATCATTTTAAAAAATAAGGAGGGTAGTAGCTCTCTCTATATTGAAAAGCCACACAATTCTGGGAGAAGCAAAGTAATTCTGTGTCTGTGTGAGAAATAAGTACATAATTCAATCCTAAATGCGCATAACATCCTTTTTAATACACAGACAGCTGTACTAGGGCAAGAATACAGTCAGAGTGGCTTGGCTTGACAATGTATGAGTCTCCCCTGGATGCTGGGGATCAACCTGGATGCTGTAGCCAGAGCCACAACAAAATCAGGAGAATGAAAACTCTTGGTCCTCAGTATCCTTTAAGAACAGAGCATCAAATGTGACCAATAGCTCTTTTGACTGCTATAAAAAGAGGCTGTAGACTCACAAGCACCGAGCAAGGAGCATTCATCAAAAACAGGAAGAAGAAGCAAACACAGAGAAGTTTGGCTTCAAAGTCAAATCTAGAAGCAGTGGTAGAAAAGCAGTTCAAGTCACAGAGATAATTCACTACTCCATGGGTATCTCCACAACTTTGGTAGGAATTCTGGCCAGCACCTGAGAGTCAAATTTAACCCTTTGTAGATCTACTGACTTACATGGAATCTTTACCAAACAAATTTCATAAAAAGCTCTGGGATGGTTACCAAAAGCTCCTTGTAGTGAGAGGAATTTCAAGAAAATTCACATCACCTTAACAGTGAATGTAAATGTAGACCAGATTAATTTGTTCTTGTCTCATTGAAGGTCTGGAATTGCCTGTGCAAAAACCTAGGTTAAACTTAGCTGGCAAGTAGTTCCACTGGATTTTGGGCTGTTAAGGTAGTGAATGAGTGAGTGAGAGGAGGGATAAGCAGGATTGCCATGACAAAGTAATGCGGAGGTGGATGCAGTGGTCATCTGAAGCATCTCAAATGCCAGTACTGGTGGTTTTCACAAACAGCCGTATCTCTCACATCGTCTCAAGGTATGTTTATTTTTAGAATATGTTTATTTAGTATGTTTAGAATATGTATATTTAGCACATTTATTTGCTGCATGTTAAAGAAGAAAGATTTTAAATGCGATCAAGGGTAAAACAAAGCAGTTGAAGAGAGATGCTCATGCTTTTGAATGGTGGCAATCCAACCCAGTGAAAATGATCTGCTTCAAAAGGCAATGGGAACAGGTGAGAATGGGAAATGAAGTGGCCAAAACAGAGTAGACAATATAATGAAGGGCCTGCATTTTGCCTAATACAGCTCCCCTGAAGTCAAATAGAATAGACTTTCATGCTATTCCTACAGATAGAATAGGACAGACTATTTTAGTTGGAAGTGAGATACAATGATCATCTATAGTCCAACTGCCTGATCACTTCAGGGCTAACCAAAAAGTTAAAACATGTTATTTAAGGGCATTGTCAAAATGTCTCTTAAACACCGACGGGCTGGGAGCATTGATCACTTCCCTAGGAATCCTGTTACATGGTTTGACTACCCTCTCAGGAAAGAATTGCCTTCTAATATCCAGTCTAAACTTCTCCTGGTGCAGCTTTAAAGCATTCCCACACATCCTATCACTGGATCCCAGGGAGTAGATCTCAGCACCTCCCTCTCCACTTCCCATCCTCAGGAAGCTG
>WBMZ01011927.1:0-22746 GCA_013400975.1 Atrichornis clamosus
GGTTTATTTTTAATATTTATTTTCTCTATTTATCGCCTCATTAGGGAAGATGAGGCGATAATTGCAAAGCTGCCGCTTTCCTTGGAAACAAAAGAATTCCATGAATTGTGGCCTTCATCACTTGCTTGCCTTTCAATTCCAAAGAATGGGAAGTCCCATTAAATGCGAATATCCCAAAGAACGCCATCTACTATCCCAATTATTCCTTATAATGAGCTGGGAACGAGGAGAAACACAAAACATCCCAGGGAAACGTTTTGTGCTCTTTCCCAAAAAAATGAGTGTTTGGGAGCGTGTTGAGCGAGACTCCATAGGATCTCTGGGATGGGAAGGAAACACAGAGTTCCCTTTGGGAACCCTCCGGATGCTCCCTGGGACACCTCCAACTCCCAGATTTTTCACCAGCAGTTGTTGGTCCCTGGCTGTGGCACAAGTTGGGAAAGACTTGGGAAGCCAAACAAATTCATGGCTAGGAGATTTATCCCGGGATCACTGAGGTTGGAAAAGCCCTCCAGGATCATCGAGTCCAAGCTGTGCCCCATCCCCACCTTGTCACCATTCCAGTGCCACGTCCAGGAATTCCTTGGACGCCTCCAGGGATGGGGATCCCAAACCTACCCTGGGCAGTTCCAGTGCCTGANCCCTGGGCAGTTCCAGTGCCTGACCACCCTTTCCATGAGGAAATGTTCCCAATATCCAACCTGAGCCTCCCCTGGCACAGCTGAGGCCGTTCCCTCTCATCCCGTCCCTATTCCCTGGGAGCAGATCCCAAATCCCCCCCTGGCTGCCCCCTCCTGTCAGGGATTGTAGGGAATGAGAAGGTGCCGTATCCAGGATTCCATGGGAAATCCAAGATGGGACCGATGACAAGGAGAGCCGGCACCTTCAGAAGTGGGGAAGAACTTGGGAAAGTGAGGATTCATCCCTGCCAAGCACATGGACAATGTAGATGTTGCCATCAGAGCTTCCAGACAGTGAAAATTCCATGGATTTTTGGAGAAAAGTCCAGCTGACCTCACTTCCATGTTTATTTTGGGATCATGACTCGTCTGCCTGTGTTGGCTGTGCAGACAACCAACCATTCATGGAAGCTGAGGTATCCAAGGAATTCCTGGGTGTGGCACTCAGTGCTCTGGGCTGGGGACAAGGTGGGAACTGGGCACAGCTTGGACCCGATGACCTTGGAATTCTTTTCCAACCTCAAGGATTCTGTCCAAGGCCCCTCTCCCTTCTTGAGCATGAGCCCCACCTTTTCTTCCGACAGCACCACATCCCATCTTCCCTTCCAAAATGCCCCTTTTTTCCATATGGGAGGGAGAAAAGTTGTGCATTCCCCTTCCCTGGAAGTGTTCTGGGCCAGGTTGGATGCGCCGTGTGCTGGGATAGTCAGGAATGTTTCCACAGCCGTAAACTCCAGGAGATATTGGGGGAATGTAGATGGGAATGAGCCTTGACAGCTCTTCCTTAGGTTGGGGGTGGGACAATCCCTCCAGGCCAATGGATTGGGAGCGGGAAGGGATGGGAAGAGGCTGTGAAAGGCGAGTAGGGCGGAAAAGCCCAAAAAAGAGGCCAAGTGTGGAACAGAGAGGACAGAGACACAAATCCCGGAGAAGCAGCGGCTCTGGGAACACTCACAAACTGGGATTTATCCGCCGGAGGTGCTTCCGTGATGGATTTCAAGTCTTCCTCGGAGATCCTCTCCATCTCCTCCAGGGCCGACCCGGAATACAGGACGGCATCCTTCACGAAGATGCTGACGGCCCTCAGCATGAAGGACACGAACAGGTGCATGTGGATGTAATTCCTAGTGCAGTGCAAACGTCTGGAAAAGGACACACACAGGGATTGGGAAGTTCAGTCCAGCTGTTGGATGGGGTCCGGAGAATCCCAGCTCCTCCCATTGGCACCGTGTTCCCACGGAGAGCAGGGCCAGGGCCACCACTCCCTGTGCTCCCACCTCAGCCGTGGGGATGGGAAATGGATTCATGCTCCAGGGGCTTCAGGGAATCACGGAATCATGGAATGGTTCGGGTTGGAAGGGGCCTTAAAGCTCATCCCATTCCACCCTTGCCGTGGGCAGGGACATTTCCCACTGTCCCAGGGTGTTCCAAGNCACTATCCCAGGGTGTTCCAAGCCTTGTCCAGCCTGGCCTTGGACACTTCCAGGGATCCAGGGGCAGCCACAGCTTCTCTGGGAAAGTCAGGGCCTCAAACCTTTCTGGGATGATTCCATGATCCAAACAGGGCCTTGACTTCTCCCTCGGCCCTGCCATTCCCGGAATTTCATCCCACATCTCCCTTCAGGGAGTCAAGGCTGGACCACAGGCTCTGGATTCCCTGCTGGGCTTGGGAAGGTCAGCTCAGCAGTGCCCAGGGATCTTCATTATTTAATTGTCAGATCCTGGAATTCCAGAGTGGTTTGGGATGGAAGGGACCTTAAATCCCATCCATTCCCCCCCCTGCCACGGGCAGGGCCACCTCCCACTCTCCCAGGTTGCTCCAAGCCCCATCCAACCTTTCCTTGGTCACTTCCAGGGATGGGGCAGCCACAGCTGCTCTGGGCACCCTGTGCCAGGGCCTCCCCACCCTCCCAGCCAGGAATTCCTTCCTAAAATCTGCTCTATCCCTGCCCTCTGGCAGCGGGAACCCATTCCCTGTGTCCTATCCACACTTCCCCTTGAATTCCAGAGCCTCCAGAACTTGTGACCCCTGGAAACCCGGCAGAGCCTCCTGTAAAATCTCCATTTTTGTGCCCAGCCGAATTGAGCAGCAGCTGCAGCAGTCACCCCGGAGCCCGGGGCTGTGTTCCCTGTTTCCTGCTGGAAACATTATCCTTTGGAGCAGTGGGTGGCCTCCGCCCCAGCCATGGCAGCAGCGATCCCACAAATCCCAGTTGTAAAGCGCTTTCGGGTCCTTTTTTTTGCGGGGGGGAAAGCCGGATGGTGGGAAGTGAACGAGTCAGATCCATAAATAAGAGGTGGATTTTAAAAACATGCACGGGATTCTGGGGAGGAGGAGCCGGTTTTGGGGTCCCCTCCGGAGCTCTGGCCGCGCATGGATTTATGGACGGATTTCTATCCGATTAAATTCCCAGCTCCATGAATTAAAAGCTGTGTTTTCCTCCCTTTTTGGAGGACGTTCCCATGGAAACCCCAGTTGTTCTCCATGCTGTTACAACCCAAATTCCAAGTGGAACTGAGGAGGTAGAACTTTGTTCCCTGGATTTCCAATGGGGTCAGTGAATCTCTGGATTATCCAGGAAAAAACCTGGCTTGATCCCTGCTGCTGCTTTGATCCTTGGGATAAGGATGCTCCAGCACGGTCGCCCCGGGTGGGCTGGGCTGGAAATGAGGTGCTCTGAGTACGTGAATAAGGAAAAACTGGGAATACTCTTGCTCACGTGGACAATGGAACGTTTTAACAGCCTTGCCGGTGGGAAATGGAATTGAGGGAAAAGGTTGGGAGAACGGGAGGGTGGAGGCGGGGATGGGGTCTGCAGTTCCCTTTGGATTGTGTCACGGATTTGGGCTTTGTATCCCAGCAAATCCCCCTGACCTCCTTTTGCTCCCTGCGGAGAACACTTCGAGATCCCAAACCCACCCATTTTATTCCCAGTGTTCCGTGTCCGGGGCTTGGCTTGAGATTCCCGAGTCCCCCTGCGGACACCACGTGTTTCCAGCACGGAGAATTCCCCGCTCAGCTCTTGTCCAGGTGCTCCTGGTTTTTTAGGAGAACAACCGGACATGGAAGGGAAACAAATCCGGGGCTCGGTGGTTGGGGGTGTCCCTGCTCCATCTGCAGCCGTAACATTCCCAAAGGACAAATTCCCACTTTTCATCCGTCCCATTCCACGCTCTCCGTGCCAGCAAGAATCCCAGAATCCCAGGATGGTTTGGGTTGGAAAAAACCTTAAAGCTCGTCCCATTCCACCCCGTGCCATGGACAGGGCCACCTTCCGCCATCCCAGGTTGTTCCAAGCCTTATCCAACCTGGCCCTGGACACTTCCAGGGATGGAAGATGCAGCACTGGATCTGAGGAATGGATAGGGAGGGTTCCAAGTGGTATTTAGGGATCCAAATCCCTTGGCAGGGGTGGTGGGAAGGGAGAGGACACCATGGGAGTCAGGAAGGTCAGTGGTGGGGTTTGAATCCCTGGGAAGAGCAGCAGCCTGGGGAGACTGGAGGAGTCAGCCTGGGAGTTTTCCATGGATGGGATCCCCTCCAACTGGCCTGTCATTCCTGAACTTTGGATTTAGAGTGGAATTTTCCTCAGGAAACCTTATCTACGTGAACATCGGCCACCTAACGCTAAGCTAAACACCGGAGCGGTAGGGACAGAAAATCCTGGATAGTCTCCCAAGGGATTCCTGGAGACGTCCCTCTTCCCATTTGCTATGAAGAGGGCCTGGAAAATCCCACTTGGGGGAAGGGAAGGAATCCAAACATCCCACCCACCATCCCCAAGGAAGTTTGGCCTGAGTGACCCTAAACCCAGCCCAAAACCACAGGCGCCACCGCCTGCGGCTTCCGGAATTTTGCCACCCCAAATTTCCTCCTTCCGGAAAAGCCGGAGGTTTTTCCAGTGCAGCGACCACTCGCTTAGGTAGAAACAGAGCCGCCTACCTGAAATATCCCAGGATAAGGACAGCAACTGTGAGGGATCCCAGGGAGATGGAGTATCCAACAGTATAAATCAAATAGAGGCGATCAAAGACCTCCTGCGGTAGAAATGATGGAAAACATTAGGAACGCGTCCTACTCCATCGGCACACAGCCCTGGCAGCACCAAGATCCCAGATCCGTCGGGAATCCCCTCTTTTTTGGCAGCTTGGGAAGTGGGGTGTGTATTCCCTGAGGTGGGGGGGGTGGCATTTGGGCGAGGGATCAGGGGTGGGGTTGGGATCATCCCACGCTTGGGAATTTCGCAGCGTTTTCATCCCAAAAGAACCCAAAGCGCTTTACAAATTCCCGGCCCAATCCATGGATCTCCTGGCAAATTTTGCCTGGACAAAATGCCTGCCGAGCTGGGATTTTTTCCTGGAATTGTCCCATTTAGCCATTGCTGGATGCCTCATGGCCAGCCTGGGGAAGTGTAACCTATCCCAGAAAACACGGGAAGGATATACTTTGGCTATGGGATATGAGGGAAAAAAAAATCTCCTCCATTTATTTTTCCCTCTTTAAAATCCAAAGCTGCCTCTGACTGTGGTTATCCGATCCAGACACAACCTGAGCTTGCCAAAATCCCATTGGAAAAGGTCCTGTCCCAGGAGAGCTCCCGGTAATGAATCCTTTCGGAGCTTTTAGTTCTCTCTATCCTAAAGTTGGGCTGGAAACCCTGAGGTTTCCATTAAATATCCAGATGTTTTCCTTCATCCCGCTGGGACACGCAGCTTCGCTCAGGGATTCCTGGAAAGGGTTAAAATGCCTGCCTCCCATCCCAAATCATCCTGAAATTAGAAACAAATCCCAAAAAACCCAACCAATTCAGCCCCTTTCTCCTCATTCCCTCCTTTCCCTCACCCCTCCCACAGGGCTGGAATAACATCAGGAATGCTGAGCTCTCAGTGACAGCTCTGATTTGGATTTGAGGCTTGAAACTCCGTCCTGGAATGCCAGACCTCAGCCCTATTACATCAGAATCTTTGGATTTGGGAATGTTTCCCTGCGGTTTGCGCTGGTGGAGTGAAGCCCTTGCCAGTATTAACGTAGCGAGTGTGGCTGTGCATATTTATATGGATTTTTATAGATTTTTATGGATCTATCCGTGCAGGCAGCAGGCCCGGGAAAGCCAAGAGGAGGAGACTTCAAAGCTTTCAGGGAAAAAGAGCCGGGTGTGATTTTCCCGCTGCCAAGTTGGAATCCTCTTGGAGCTGGAAAACTTTTGCCTCCACAGGAAAAATTAAAATAATAATAGTAATAATAATAACAAAATCTCACTCCAAGGTTGGAATTGTCAGTAATCCAGCAGGTGGGAGGCGTTCCCAAAAACATCCCGGAGCCCCATTCAGAAATTTCACCGGGAAGATCCACGCTCCCATCGGACAACGCCGCCGTTGTGGCAGGAATGGCCTTGGGAAGAGCCTCTGGATTGGCTGGGAGGTTTTGGGAGGCTGTGGTTGGCTCCTGGTTCACCAAAGGGCCTCTCTTGGAAAGGATCCAGAGTTCCAAGTGCCAGGACACCCGGAAAGCCCCTGCTGGAGTCCTCCTTGGACAAGGAAGTGCCTCAAATCCCACCCGGAATCACTCCGGGAAGCCGTTGGGAAAGGGCATTCCTTGGATGGGGTGCTCAGATCCTTGGGGAAAACCCCTGGAGTGAAATGTTGAGGTTCTCCACTTCCACTTCTCCCTCACTTGGAGGGCGGCTCAGGTTTGGTAATTCCCAGGAGCTTCTCCTCCATGGATTTACCCAGGAGGGAAAAAAATCTCCAAAGGCCATTCCAGGCCTCACAAGGGAGGTCCCAGCTCCGTGGAAACCACAATGCTGGATCGGGAAAGATCCTCCAGGGAGGGAATCTTGAGTCACCTGCCAGCTGCAACAACTCCCTCCATGGCCTGAGGAGCATTTTTAGGGAGCTGGGAGGGATGGAATTTAAATAATTCCCAGAAAACCACAAAGGTGGTCATGGACGTGACCCGGAGCTCCACTCTCTCCTAAAATCTCCTGGAAATCCATCCCTGGTCATCCATGGATGGAAGAGGCAAAACCTGGCCTTGCCATCAGACCTGGTTTAAAAAGGGCGGGATTTAATCAGTGCAATTGAATTTAATTTAATTTAATTTAATTTAATTATCATTTAATTGAAGCATCCAAGGGTTTGAACAACCTGCAGTGGTGGGAGGTGTCCCTGCCCAGGGCAGGGGATGGAATGAGAGGAGCTTTGAGGTCTCTTCCAACCCAAATCCATGTAGGATTCCATGATTTTAGGAATCTGATTCCCTTTACCCTTTCGGCTGTTGCCGCGTGGGCACGGAAAACAGAAAAAGGAAAAGCACAAGGAGCAGGAATTTTCGGGAATGTTGAAATCCTCAGTTTCATGGTGCCGTGCCCTGTATCCCGAAGTTTTCCTTCCATCCTTTTTATCCCCCTTTAGTGAGACACCAGCAACACCCCGATGGTGAAGCTGGGAGGGATCCCATGTTTTTTTGAGGAAAGGGAAGGCTGGGAAGGGTGGGATCAGCAGTAGAGGAGGATGGAAGGATAAATAAGGCCTTTCCAGCTGGAATATCTGCAAAGCTTCTCCAAGCTGCTGATTCTGAGGTGGTTCAGGAATGTTTGGAATCAGTGGTTTATTCCTCGGAGTGATAAAAAAATCAGGAAATCTCCGTCATTGCTTTCCTTGTGTCTTTTTCTTTTCCCCAGTAAAATGGGATGGAATAAAAAAGCTTAATGGGATGAAATAAAAAACTTCATGGGATATTCACAAAAGGCACAAAACAGACCCTGATTCCCAAAGCCTGAGGGAAAACATTGAGTGGGAACACGAGTTTTTCCTGCAGGATTCTGTTCTCCTCATCCAGAGGGGCCAGGCACACAGATCCTGACAAACTGGGATCTGTGTGGGATCAGCTCTCCCATAAAACCCCCCAATTTAACCTCCATCCCCCAGAGTTAGCCATGCATATCCATAAAAATGATCTTTAAGGTCCTTCCCAACGCAAACCGTTCCAGGATTCTCTGACTCTTATTTCCAGCAACCCGCCAGCCCAAATCCACAGGCGTGGAATGAGGATGGCAGCACGGGATTACTTGGAATTACAGAGGAAACTTCTCGCTGATGCCTTTTTCTCATTCCTACACGGACTTTAAATGCTCTTCCCGTGTGTCCTGGTGGGAAGGCCTGGCACTTTGAGGAATTTGGGATCCGCCATCCAAACACGTTCCCTGCCATCCATCCGAGGCTCCACAAAGCTGTTGGCTTTTCCCGGGAACTCAGAGAGCTCCGGGATTGCTGGTTGGAACAATGGAGTTTAGATAAAGCAGCCCTGCCCCACGCTGGGCCTTTCCCATTGTGTTTGCCGGGGGACGGATTCTCCAGGCCTCTCCCATTTCCCGGGAAGCAGTAAAACCCTCACGCTACAAACAAGCAGGAGCAGATGAAGACAGGATTGGGGTTGGATTTTAGGATGGCAAATCCCGCTGCTGGTTCCCAAGCTGAGCCAACCTCCCACGTTGCTGGCTCTGACTCCCCTTTCCCGGGATTTTGGGCGATGGAGATCCCGTTTATCCTTAAGCTCATCCTTGAAAACATGATGGGTTTGGCCTTAAAAATAGACGTGTTTGGCATCCGTGTTTTTTTGGGGGAGATGAGAAAGACGGAAATTCCTGCTTATTGATCCAAACATGCCAGTGTTGGAAAAGGTGACCGGGAAAATGATCCTGCTGCTGTTGGCTGGATGTGTGGATGGGACGGGGCCCAAAATCCTATGGATTTTGGGGAGAAATGGCCTAAAAAGCTGCCAGAGGTTCATCAGTTGTCATTTGTGCCACATTTTATCCAAGGATTGAGGAGCTCCAGGAATGCAGGTCACCTTTATTCCTTGTTTTTATGGGAATCTAAGAAAGGAAGGAGAACGGTGAGGCCAAGGGTTCCTGTAACTCTGATCCTTGTCTCCTTCATTTCCAGGAAGGGATCCTTTGGGAAGAGTGTAGGAACACAACAAATACACAGCAAATACATGGAGCTGCTGGAGCAAATCCAGAGCAGCCATGGAGCTGCGCCCAGGGCTGGAGCCAGCCTGGGAGAGCTGGGAATGTTCACCTGAGGAAGGGAAGGATCCAGGCAGAGCTCAGAGCCCCTTCCAGAGCCTCGAGGGGCTCCAGGAGAGCTGGAGAGGGACTGGGACAAGGGATGGAGGGACAGGACACAGGGAATGGCTTCCCACTGCCAGAGGGCAGGGATGGATGGGATATTGGGAAGGAATTCCTGGCTGGGAGGGTGGGGAGGGGCTGGGATGGAATTCCCAGAGAAGCTGTGGCTGCCCCTGGATCCCTGGAAGTGTCCAAGGCCAGGTTGGACGGGGCTTGGAGCAGCCTGGGATAGTGGGAGGTGTCCCTGCAATGGCAGGGCTGGAATGGGATGATCCTTAAGGTCCCCTCCATCCCAAACCATTCTGGGATTCTGGGATACAAACACAGCTCCGTGTCTGCCATCCAACGGGACACCCTCTCCCAAGGTTCAGCAGACGGACAGAGCTGGTGTTTAACCCCTTCCTGCCTCCAAGAGGGAACTCCGGCCATTCCATTCCCCCTCCTTCCTTGTCCCAGTGTTTCTCTTCAAACACCAGATGGAAAACAAACAAAGCAGAGCCTCCTGGGCCGGTCCTGGATCGGGAAACCACAAATCCCTCGGCTCGTCTGGCCAGAGGCAGGAGCCCTTCCGAAGATCCAGGGTGCAGCTGGGATGGGGGATGCCTGGGAAGGAGTGGGAGAAGGGGATTTTCCACCAGCTCTGCCGCACTGCTGAAGGGTCATTTGAAAAACAGGATAGGAGGGAATATTTACGGAGTGAGTGTGGTGGAGAGGTGGCTTTGTTCCCAAAAATTCCCTCTTTTCTCTTCCCATGCCAGGGCACCTTTCCACAAAGCTGCTTCCTATTCCTTGCGAAACATTTGGCTGCTACAGACTGACGGATCCCAGAATCCCAGGATAGTTTGGTTGGAAAGGACCTTAAAGCTCATCCAATTCCACGGGCAGGGATCGCTTCCGCTATCCCAAGCTCCATCCAGCCTGGCCTTGGACTGATGACTGCTCACTCCGCATTCAATGTTGTCTGGAAGGAATTTAAGGAGACGCAATTCCCTGGGTTGCTCCAGCCTACCTGGCTACGGGAGGACATCCATCCCCAGAGCTGCCAATCCATGTCCTCCAGTGCTAATTTTCCCTGAGGAAGCAGCCCAGGAGCAGCTGCTCCCTGGGCAGTTACGAGCTGTTAATTCTCCAGGCTCTGATGGCTTTAACACACTTCGCTTTTTTTCCAGAGAGCGGTTTCCGAGCTGCTCTGTGTGAAATATTCCCTATTTATTCGCTGCAGGACACCGGCTTTCTCTGGGGCCCTCTGTTTGCTGCTTGGGTCAATCTTATAATTATCCCACGGCGGCTAAAAGGAGAAAATTCCCCACCTAACCAAACATCCCAGGATGGAGACGTGTGCGCGCACGTGGTGTTTATTTAGGTGTGGATATCTCCATCTATCTATAGGTACAGGCCTATTTCCAGAGATAGCCACGCAAATCCAGGTATTTATAGGCACAGACAGATTTTTTTTTTTTCTTTTTTTTTTTTTTTTTTTGGCTTTCCAAATGCAAAGTTTCTTAAAATTCCCTCTGGTTGCATCTGCTCGGAGTCAGCCACGATCTGCTGGCAAAATGTTGGGTAAACGCAGCTGCTGCTGGTGACGCAAAGATGCTGCTCCCCAGGGAGGGAAATAATAATAGAAAACAATCTCTCTCTCAAGACAACTGGTCTAGCTGGCCAAATTCCCCGATTCTGACATCTCTTGACATATTTATTCCATGAAAAAAAGGAAAAAAATCAAAGGAAGGTTTATTAATCCCAGGGCTCCGGAGCCGCGTTTGGGTGCGAAAAACAAGAGGCCTCCCGTGCTCTCTGTAAGCAAAGTCATCACTGAGGGAAAAAGGGCATTTTTTTCCTCTTTTTTCATTCCAGAGTGTTTTTCATTCCAGAGGGTCCAAGAGACCTGCAGTGGATGAACACTGAGGGCTTCATTTGTCCCAAAAATCCAGGCACCTCTGTGATAAAATCAGGGAACTCGGTGACAATGCACAGAAACACCAAGGTGAGGGCAGGGCCGGGCTGAGGCAGAGACCTCTTGCAAACGTAAGGATAATAATGATGATAATAATAATAATAATAAAATTAATAAAGAGATGCCATTGAAATTTTCCTTCACAGGGGGAAAAGAAATCAACGGAAGGTTTATTAATCCCAGGGCCTCAGAGCCGCCTTTGGGTGCGAAAAACAAGAGGCCTCCCGTGCTCTCTGTAAGCAAAGTCATCACCCCACCGAGGGGAAAAAGGCTTTTTTTCCCTCTTTTTTCATTCCAGAGTGTTTTTCCTACCAGAGGGCCTAAAAGACCTGCAGTGGATGAACACTGAGGGCCTCATTTGTCCCAAAAATCCAGGCACCTCTGTGATAAAATCAGGGAACTCGGTGACAATGCACAGAAACACCGAGGTGAGGGCAGGGCCGGGCTGAGGCAGAGACCTCTTGCAAACGCAAGGATAATAATGATGATAATAATAATAATAATAAAATTAATAAAGAGATGCCATTGAAATTTTCCTTCACAGGGGGAAAAGAAATCAACGGAAGGTTTATTAATCCCAGGGCCTCAGAGCCGCCTTTGGGTGCGAAAAACAAGAGGCCTCCCGTGCTCTCTGTAAGCAAAGTCATCACCCCACCGAGGGGAAAAAGGCTTTTTTTCCCTCTTTTTTCATTCCAGAGTGTTTTTCCTACCAGAGGGCCTAAAAGACCTGCAGTGGATGAACACTGAGGGCCTCATTTGTCCCAAAAATCCAGGCACCTCTGTGATAAAATCAGGGAACTCGGTGACAATGCACAGAAACACCGAGGTGAGGGCAGGGCCGGGCTGAGGCAGAGACCTCTTGCAAACGCAAGGCTAATATTAATAATAAAAAGAATAAAATTAATAACTAGATGTTACTGGAAAGCATTTTTTAATCAAGGTCCGATTCCAAAGCTGGCAGAAACACCCGTTTTTCCCGTGTTCTTCGCGCCGGGTAAGCACCACTTCAGCAAGACCAGCTTGGTCGTTTAATCTGAACTGGGAAGTCTCTATTTCTTCCTTTTGACGGAAAAGAAATGGGAGACTCCGTTCTTCTTTGTACCTTTCCCCTGCCAATTCACCCGGACACGTCCTACCCGTGGGAAGTTAAAAAGCAAGGATGTTCCAGGGGAAATCCTGGACGTTGGCTCAGCTGGACAAGACAATTCCCAGCCCAAGCCATGTCTGAGGGTGGAGGGACAAAGGAGACGACGACTTCAGAGAGGTCAAAAAGTTGTGTAACTTTGTGTGATCAGGATTTCGGTGACTCCAACGCCTGCTCCAGAACCTTCCCAGAAAATTTTGGGGCTGAAAGCATCCTTTCCACCGCATGAACTGGGAAAAGTCCCACCAGACCGGTTCTGGAAGTGAAAATCACCCAGCCCTGAGACAACTCCCCTTGCTGGGGAGGAGCGGGAGCAGCCCCTGGTGCACAAAACCTTCAGTTCCTTATCCATAAGAAACTGTTCCGACGCACAAATAACTCATTTCCTCATTTTCCTTATTCCCGTGTTTTCCTAAACAACTTCATTCAGGAGTTGCTTCACTCTTGAGGGGAAAAAAAGCAACCAAAAAAAAAAAAAATAAAAATATCAACTCCGCTGTGGTTGGGTTTCAAATTAAGAACATTCTCCCAAAGGGCCCGTGGATCATCCTTAAGGAAGCTCGTGGTTGGATCCTTATCTCCAGCTGTCTGGAATAATCCTCCCTGCAGATGATCCGTCCCTCAATGCCATGCCCTGTATCCAAGGGGACTCTTCCAAGCACCACTGAACACCCAGAGGTTTCGGGTAAATTCTTTGGGAATCACGGCCGTGGGGGGGTGGGAATGTCGTTGTGTGAGGGACAAGGAGGTCACGCCCGCTCAGGTGGCTCCAGTGACAGCTCTGATGTCACCTGAGCACGGAATTCCTTCTGGGATGCGCTTGGGAGACTTCCAGCATTACGGAGCCCCGGGTAGGAGATTTCTGACAGTTGCTGGTTTTTGCCAATTCTCTGAGTTTTTGTAAAAATATGGCCCATAATTGTCTTTTTTTTTTCCCGGGAGCACACCGGACCCTCTCCACGTGCTCTGAATCCCTTTTCTAGCTTTGGACTGGTGGCACTGGTTCAGAATTGTGGCACCAGGATTCCATCGAGATCATGGAATCCCGGGATGCTTTGGGTTGGAAGGGACCTTAGGGAACATCCAGTGCCACCCCTGCCATGGGCAGGGACGCCTCCCACTATCCCAGGCTGCTCCAAGCCCTGTCCAGCCTGGCCTTGGACACTTCCAGGGATCCAGGGACAGCCACAGCTTCTCTGGGAGACCCATCCCAACTCCTCCCCATTCTCACAACCAGGAATTCCTTCCCAAAATCCCACCTAAGTACTTCTTTCAGCTTAAAGCCATTCCGTGTGTCCTGTCCCTCCATCCCTTGTCCCAGTCCCTCTCCAGCTCTCCTGGAGCCCCTTCAGGCCCTGGAAGGGGCTCTGAGCTCTCCCTGGATCCTTCCCTTCTCCAGGCTGGACACCCCCAGCTCTCTCAACCGGTTGCTACTGGTTTGACTGGCACATGTGTTTGGACCACAGACAACCACAAAAACATTGGAATTTTTGATAACAACCTGGCAGGAAAATTATTCCCAGCTGTGGAAGGAGGAGCCTCAAAGGCACGGAACAACCTCCAACCACTTCTGAGCATCCCTCAGACCGCTCCAATTTTCCCCAAGATCTCTTTAGAAACGGGATCGTGGCAGCTGGAAGAACTTTTCCAGCTTTGAGGACAATTTTCAAAGCAAACCATTCCCCATCCAAACACCGCGTGGCTTTGGCAAGCTCGGGAATATTTCCCGAGAGGAGGAAGATGAGCCGGAGCTCATCGGGGGTTTTAAAGGACACAGAGGTCGGTGGGTTAGCCCCGGATGGAGCCAGAAATCCCTGCTCGGAGCAGGAATGGGAATGCCTACCCTTTCCCTGGTCTCGTTGGTGAGGAACTTGGCACACTCGCTGTAGTTGGCCCAGGTCCGGTTGTTTCCCGGGACCAGCTCCCAGCTCCCGTTCAGGTCACACCGGCGATAAGCGTGGCCTGGGGACAGAAAGGACACACGGGATCAGCGGGGCCGGAGCTGGGAAAACAGGGAAAATCCATCCCAGGGCAGATCCCATCCATCCCGATACGCCCTGCCTCGGCTGCGAGAAGGAATTTCCACCTCCGTAGAAATTTTATCCATTTTCCAGCTGGGAAACACCACGGAGTTCATAATAAGTTGTCTTTAGTTTAAGTTCAGGTCTGCAAACCGAGGAGAAAAGCTTTGGAAAAACCCAAAAAGTATAGGATTATCCTCAGAATATTCCTCAGCATCTCTCCCTCTAGAAAAAAAAAATGGGATTTCAATTCTTCATTTGCAGATTCAGGCCGTGCCAAGGGATAATTTTTAACCTTGCTCTCCTGGTGGTGATGGAGAAGGAAGGAAAAGCAAGGCTGGATCCTTGGATTTGGCTGGAAGCTGAGGATATCCGGGCTCAGATGTCTGTGTGGATATCGTGGGTTGAAATCCCCTTATGGAAAACAGGGATTCCACCACTCCACACATCCTGGGGCTACAGAGGGAGAGCTGAGAGGGGGACTAAGAAAAGGTGGAGAGGGAGACTTTTCCAAGGGATGGATGGACAAGACAAGGCGGGATGGATCCACACTGGAAAAGAGTGGGTTTAGATGGGATATTGGGAAGGAATTCCCAGCTGTGCGGGTGGGGAGGGGCTGGGATGGAATTCCCAGAGAAGCTGTGGCTGCCCCAGCCCTGGAAGTGTCCAAGGCCAGGTTGGACGGGGCTTGGAGAACCTGGGATAGTGGGAGGTGTCGGGATTGGAACTGGATGATCCTAAAGGTCCCTTCCCACCCAAACCTTTCCAGGATTCTCGGATTTTATCACCTGACCTGTCCAGTGGACATCAGGGAAGTGAGGAATCCATGCCAGCTTGGAATACTGGGAAAAAAGGGATGGATTGCGCTGGGGCAGGTTTAGACTGGATATTGGGAAAATTCCTCCTGGAAAGGGGTGTCCAGCCCCGGCACAGCTGCTCAGGGCAGGGGTGGAATCCTCATTCCTGGAGGGATTTAAAAGCCTGGGAATGTGGCACCTGGGGATGTGGTCGGGGCGGGCCTTGGGAGTGCTGGGAATGGTTGGATTGACCTCAGGGGGCTTTTCCAAGCGAAATAATTCCACGATTTTCTGACGGCTTGTTCCTCCTGCACCCTCAGGTGAGGGGTGAGAGGTCACCAGCTCTTATTTGAAGTTAAAAATAACAGGAAATTTAAACCTTAAAAAACCCTGACATTTAAAAATTTTACAAAACCTGAAACCGAAACCTTCAAAAAACCTGACATTTGACATTTAAAACCCCTAAAATTTAAAATTTAGAAAAGCCTTGAAATTTAAGAAGTTTTAAAAACCTGAAATGTAAACGTTTTTACAACTCCTGGAATTTAAAATTTAAATAACCTGAAATTTAAAATTCAAAAAAAACTCCGAAAGTTAAAAATTTTTAAAAACATGAAATTTAAAATTTAAAAAACCACGAAATTTTAAACTGGAAAACCCCTGAAAATTCAAAATTTTTAAAACCCTGAAATGTAAAAATTTTTGAAATCCCCAAATTTAAAAATTTTAAACACCTGAAATTTAAAAATTTTTTAAACCCTGACATTTAAATATTTTTAAAACCTGAAATTTAAAATTTAAAAAATTGAAATGTAAACATTTAAGAAACCTAAAATTCAAATTTTAAAATTGTAATTTTTTAAAACTGAAATTTAAAAATTTTACAAAACCCGAAATTTAAACCTTAAAAAACCCTGACATTTAAAAATTTTACAAAACCTGAAACCGAAACCTTCAAAAAACCTGACATTTGACATTTAAAACCCCTAAAATTTAAAATTTAGAAAAGCCTTGAAATTTAAGAAGTTTTAAAAACCTGAAATGTAAACGTTTTTACAACTCCTGGAATTTAAAATTTAAATAACCTGAAATTTAAAATTCAAAAAAAACTCCGAAAGTTAAAAATTTTTAAAAACATGAAATTTAAAATTTAAAAAACCACGAAATTTTAAACTGGAAAACCCCTGAAAATTCAAAATTTTTAAAACCCTGAAATGTAAAAATTTTTGAAATCCCCAAATTTAAAAATTTTAAACACCTGAAATTTAAAAATTTTTTAAACCCTGACATTTAAATATTTTTAAAACCTGAAATTTAAAATTTAAAAAATTGAAATGTAAACATTTAAGAAACCTAAAATTCAAATTTTAAAATTGTAATTTTTTAAAACTGAAATTTAAAAATTTTACAAAACCCGAAATTTAAACCTTAAAAAACCCTGAAATTTGAAAATTCAAAAAACTCAAAATTTAAAAGTTTTTTAAAACAGGAAATTTAAAAATTAAAAGAATCCTGAAATAAAAAAAAATTTAAAACCCTAAAATTTAAACATTTTTAAATACCTGCAATTTATGAATTTTAAAAACCTGAAGTTTAAAAAAGAAAAAGCCGTGAAATTTAAAAATTTTTAAACCCCTGACATTTACAAATTTGAACGAACCCCAACATTTAAAAATTTTTAAAACCGAAATTTCAAAATTTTTTTAAACCCGAAATTTTAAAATGTAAACCCCTGACATTTAAATCTGTGTTGGATTTGAAATTTTAAAATGTCAAAAACCGAAATTGAAAAACTAAAAAAAACGCGGACGTTTAAAAACTTGGAAAAAACCCCTGAAATGTAACAATGCAAAAACCCTGACATCTGAAAACCTTAAAAACCCTGGAATTAAAAAACGCGAAAACCCTGAAAGTGAATTTTGGTGTTTTTTAAACCGAAATTGAAAAATGTTTCAAAACCGGCAATTTTAAAAATGCTCAAACCCCGGAATTTACCAATGTCAAAAATCAGGAACTCTGGCTCCGTTCGAACAGAGCTTCTCTTCCTGCACCAACAAACGACGGCACCTTCCCTTCCTTTTCCCTGCTTTTACTCCGGCTTGGAAGGGAGTCGAAACAGGGCTGACGAAGGGAATTTGGGATTTAGCGGAAATCGGGAATGTGCTGGGCGCGTCCCGCCGGGAGCGGGGCCCACCTTTGTGGTTGAAGTCGTAGATGTACTCGGGGCAGGGCATGGCCACCACCTTCCCGGGCACTCCCTCGGGCCAGCACACGATCCCGTCCCACTCCGGGAGGCAGAATCCATCTGTGGAAAACAACAAGGACAAGGAGAAGTCACCGGAGCGGCAGCGGTGACACGGATATCCCAATCCTTGGAGAGGGCTCTCCGTGGAAAAGCCGGCGCTGTTGTTCTGTCGGAGGAACCGCGTAGGAATCGTCGCTGTTGCCGTCTGAGTTTGGATGCAGAAGGTGAGGATTATCCCAGGTTTTCTTTCTGAAGGACAAAGTGTGGCCTGGATCCAACAGCAGGAGGACCTGGAGCTCCTGGAGAGAATCCAGAGGAGCCACGGAGCTGCTCCCAGGGTTGGAGCCCCTCTGGAGCCAGGCTGGGATCGCTGGGAATGCTCACCTGGAGAAGGGAAGGCTCCAGGGAGAGCTCAGAGCCCCTTCCAGAGCCTCAAGGGGCTCCAGGAGAGCTGGAGAGGGATTGGGACAAGGGATGGAGGGACAGGACACAGGGACTGGCTTCCCACTGCCAGAGGGCAGGGATGAATGGGATATTGGGAAGGCATTCCTGGCTGTGAGGGTGGGGAGGGGCTGGGATGGAATTCCCAGAGAAGCTGTGGCTGCCCCTGGATCCCTGGAAGTGTCCAAGGCCAGGTTGGACGGGGAATTGGAGCACCCTGGGATAGCGGGAGGTGTCCCTGGAATGGGATGATCTCCCCAGCTGCAGGACCTGCTCTTGCCCTTGTGGAATTCCAGAAGTTTCCTCCCTGCCCATCTCTCCCAGCTGTCCAGGTTTCTCCAAAGGGCTCCAAACCCCGGGAAGCGTTGGCTGCTCCCAGCTCCGTGTCCTCAGCAAATCCCTTTGCCTTAGGCTGGAATAACTGCGCTCGCCGGTGAAATTCCAGCTGCCGTGGAATCTTGGAAATGGAATGTTAAAAGTGATGGGTCTGCCCTAAATCTGCTTCCAGAGCTGTGAATCCATAAAAACAAGAACCACCGGCTCTTATCCACAAAAAAAGCTCCTCTGGGAATTAAATCCAAAGATTTAATTCCAGTCTAGGACCAAGATCTTTCAGCCACCCAGGAATTTCTCCTTCCTCACCAAAGCACTTCCCAAAATGAAAGAAAACCCCGGGATTATTTTGAAGACCTTTGGCTGATCCCGTGGCCTCCGGAGTGGGAGCTGACCGGGATGAAATGAATTTTGTGGAATTCCAGGCCACGGAAAAGGGGAAAAACTCCTGCTTTCACAGCTGATTTCTTATCTCTAATTGGGTGTGGCTGATAAGGACCGGACAAATCCGCGCCTTTTTCCTAAAACATCACCGGGAGTGGGAGGAAAGGAGCTGAAATCCCTCAACATCAGCGGGCTAAAAAAAGAGGGAGACATTTATCCCATTTTCTCGGCTTAAAATCACATCAGGAGAAGACTCATCCTGCATTCCCTAGTCACGAAAAGTGGGAATGCCCTTCCCAGGGCCGGATAAGTTAGCCCGGAGAACGACGTTGGTTTATTTCTTGCTTTTTTCGGTTCTCTGGAAGGTTGAAAAGACAAAAGGGGATGGGAGGGTGAAACAAAAAAAACCCCAAAAACCCCAGAACTGCCCCCAAATTTGGCTGGGGACAAAACGTTTTTGGTTTTGAGGGAGGTTTTTTTCCTTCGGCAGCCGGGAAAGTAAATAAAGCTCGGCTTGAGCCCTGGGAGCGGCCTGGCTTAAAAACAAAACCAGGTCGGGTGGCAAAATCGAGACGCTCGGGACCATTCTCCAACCGGAAGCAGCTCCGAGGAGAAAAAACGTTCCCCCCGCGTGGGCTCCGAAAGGAGGGGGAGAAACTTCCCGCTTTTCCGGAATCCTCACGACGGCTGGCAGAGGTCGGCTTGGAGCTTGGAGGGGTTTCGTTATCCCGCCGAAATGTTTGGTCAAAAATCGTAAACGGGAGACGTTTTCTGGAGGAATAATTTTCAGCGCGGGCGTTTCTGTATTTTGGAGGTCTTTCCGGCTCCCAGCGCTTCCCGAAAAGCTGGAGGTTGAAGGAGAGCGTGGCGGGATACCTCTGGAATGTTGCTTTAGTTTGGGGATAATTCGGGGAGGCCGCAGCTGCCGTAAAAATATTTGAAAAGGTGATTTGTGCACCCCAAATCTCCTCCTCTGTGGGAATGATTCCTTAAATGATTCCATCTCTGGGATGGAGTCGTGGAAGCTGATCAATTCCCAGTGGGATTCAACCCTCAGGAAGAATTCCAGCCTCCCACCGAAAGGATCCGTGGCTGTTGTCAAGAACAGAAGATCCCAGAGGAATCTCCTTCCCTTCCTCTCCATCATCTCCTGCCTCTCTCTCCCCACTCCTTCCTTGGAAAATCCATTGCAGCCAAATTTTGGGAAGGAATAAAACGCCTCAGCCATCATTCCCTTCCTTGATTTCCCGGTGATGGATGAGGCGTTTAGGGAAGGGCAGGGGGATGTTTGGAAGCTGCACACCCTGTGCTGAGGGAGGCGAAAATTAGGGATAACACGGCTGTTCCCTGAGAATCCAGGATGCCATGGGGAAAAGGAGAGAGGATTTGGGTCGGGAAAAGGGACTGCAGGTCGGGAAAATGGAGAGGGGCATCCACAGGTCATTCCAGGTGCCTCTGGACCTCCTGGAATGATTTGAGAAGCTCCCACATCGACTGAAACTCTTGGAAAATGTTTTTCACATGGAAATTTTGAGCGATGCCATTCCCACACTTTGGGAATGCTGGATCCACATTCCCAGGTTTTAAAGCAGCCAAAAGCTGGTTTTCCCTCTGTTTCCCAGAGAGGAGCCCCTCTCCTATCCTTAATCCCTCCACTCTTCCCATCCAAGGAGTCTCCAGGACAACAAGGGATGCTGGGTTGATTCCCACAAGTTCCGTGGAAGAAATCTTTTACAGCGAGGGTGGTGAAATACTGGAACAGTTTTTCCAGAGCATTTGTGGCTGCTCCATCCCTGGAAGTGTCCAAGGCCAGGTTGGATGCGGCTTGGAGAAATCTGGGATTGTGGAAAGTGTCCCTGCCCATGGCGGGGAATAGGAATGGATAATCCTTAAGGTCCTTCTCTACCCAAACCATTCCATGATTCCATGATAAAACAGGAAGGGAAAGTCCTGTAATTCCATCGGCATTGTGCTGGAATTCAAACAAGACATTCCTTTGGTTTGTTTTCCCAAATATCTCCTCCAAACAGTTTTTTTTCCTTAGTTTTTAAAAATATTCCCAGTATTACCAACTTGGTTTCTCCCTGTTGTTTTCCCTTTCTCCCAGACATTTCTCCAAAGGGACCCACACTGAACTCCAAGAAAAAAAGCTGAAAATTGGGGAAGAGATCCAGAAAAATGCTACAAATATCCACAATAAAAAATATTTTAAAAGAGAAAATAAAAAGAAATTGCAAAAATTTTCCCATTTTTTTTAACGTTGTCATTCAGGAAAAAAAAAATCCATCCCCTGCAAGGAGAGGGATTTTGACAGGTCAAGAATATTCCAAAGCACAGATAATTCCAAAGGATCCAATTTGTTGTAAAAGCTGATGGAAAGGATTGGAATTTTTAAAAAATTGGGAATTTAAAAAAAAAGAAAAAAATTGTGGGGAAAAAAAGTAGGGAAAATTAGTCTGAGATTCCAAAGCGCTGTTTGGATCGATCCAGGTGTCACGTGTTCCAAACGAACTGGGAAAGCCAAACATTCTTTTCCTTGGAAGAAACAGGAGGATTCACTGCTGAGGGAAGCCCAAAGGAATTCATAAACTCTTCGGAAAACAAGGAAATCTCGCCCGTATCCCACATCCCAAAGTGTTTTGGGTGTGTATCCCTCATCCAGGCAATGCCAAACGGAGGATCCTGTTTATCCCTCAGGGATTTGTCTGTGGGTGAAGCTGCTCCACATTCCGAGCTGTGTTTCCCATGGATGGAGACAGGGAAAGTGGGAATGGCGCTGGAATTTCTCCGGTTTTGAGGACGACACCGGCCATGTCTTGAAGGGAAGCATGGGATTCCCAGGATCCCATGGGCCTCATTCCTGGCTCGGGGACAGCTCCGTGTCCTCCAGGACATCCCGGGATCTGTCCATCCCCCTTGAGGTTGAAATCCCAGGACATGGGAATTGCAGCCATTCCAAGATGGGAACAAGCAAATGCTCTCTTGGAGGTCCTTGCTGAAGAAAGGAATCCTGCAGGGAAACGTGGGATTCCCAGGATCCCAAGGGCCTCATTCCTGGTTCAGGGACAGCTCCTGGTCCACCAGGACATCCCTGGGATTTCTCCTTCCCCCTTGAGAGTTGAAATTCCAGGACATGGGAATTGCAGCCATTCCAAGATGGGAACAAACAAAAACTGCTTTCGGTGGCAGTGCCAAAGAAATGAATCCTGAAGGGAAACATGGGATTCCCAGAATCCCAAGGGCCTGGTTCCTGGCTCAGGCACATCTCCTTGTCCACCAGGACATCCCTGGGATTTCTCCTTCCCTCTTGAGAGCTGAAATTCCAGGACATGGAAATTGAAGCCATTCCACGATGGGAACAATCCAACGCCCTCTTGGATGTCCTTGCTGCAGGATTTGCCTTTGGAAGGCAGGAAGGCCAATCCCAGACTTTTCCGGAAGGGATCCCTCATTTTGCTCCTTGTTTTTGCTCCCCCGACCTGAGCTGACTCGGAATTCTCAGCATTCCAAGGGTTGTTTTGGTGGAAAAGAGAGGAAAAGAAGGAGCAGATTTGGGCCATCCCTGCTCAGGGTGCACGGAGGGATTTTCCCTCCATCCCGCCCTTTTCCCTTCCCCCTTTTCCTTTCCCTTCCTGCTCCTTTCCTTCCCCCACAATCCTCAATTCCCGTTCCTGCTGGAACGGGACGAGCGTGTGGAGAACACATTCCAACCATCCGCAGGACTCCTTGGCAGCCGCACAAATCCAAACACGGGCTCGAGGTGTTTATCCAGGGGCACGGAATATCCATCAGCCCGGCTCATTCCGGCACCCGGGAGACCGCAGCTGGAATACGGCGGGAGTTGTGGTCACTCCGTTACGGGAAGGACATTTGGGGCATTGGAAGCAGGCACGGAGGGGGAGGAATGGTTTTGGGATAGGGAGGGGAGGAATGGTTTTGGGACAGGAAAGGGGAACGAGTGATTTTGGGATAGAGAAGAGTAGGAATGATTTTGGGATAGGAAGGAGGAGGAATTATTTGGGGATAGGAAAGAGGAGGAATTATTTTGGGATAGGAAGGGGGAGGAATGGTTTTGGGAGAGGAAGGGGCAGGAATTGTTTTGGCATAGAAAGGGGAGGAATGACTTTGGGATAGGAACGGGGAGGAATGGTTTTGGGATAGGAACAGGGAGGAATGGTTTTGGGATAGGAAGGGGCAGGAATGGGGGTTTGGAGGGGCAGGAGCTGAGTTTTTGGGGATTGGGATTGCAGATGGATTTCACACCTGGATATCAGGGTGGGGGGGGGAGGTGAGGGGCTGCATTTGGGAATGTATGGATCCACAGGGATGTATAGATCCATAGGGATGTGGGGATCCATAGGGATGTGTGGATCCATAGGTGATGGTGGCTGGAGGAAGGGGGGTGCTGAGCTGGCTGTGTGCGGATCCCGTTCCTGGGATAATGGGAAAGGAGGTGAGCACTGGGATCCCCCAGTCAGCCGGGAAGGGATCACAGCGGGGCAGCTGCTCCGGCAGGGCCATCCCAGAGCACAGGGCACGGATGGTGTCCAGAGGCTCCGGAATATCCCAGGGAGGAGACTCCAGCCCCTCTCTGGGCTCTGCTCAGGGCTCA
>WBMZ01011927.1:22962-52519 GCA_013400975.1 Atrichornis clamosus
CCTTCCAACGTGAGGACACTGAGATTCCCATGGGATCCATGAGGAAATGGCCTTTGGAGAGACCCTTTTCCAGGGATGAGGCTGGGTCTCCTCTGCAGGTTCCCTCAGCCTTTCCTGGGAAGGGAGATGCTCCATCCCTTCCTCATCCCCACTGGATCAGCTCCAGGAGCTCCCTGGCCATGGATGGAGGTGGATTCTGCCTGTTACTGCTCCAAGACTTCTGCTGCTCCTCGGTGTTTAATGGGAAGAGCATCCCTGTCCTGGAGCCGTTGGACTTTGGAGGGACAGACACGGAGGTGGGAGCTGTCCCAAATCCCGACAGGTCTTGACTGATCCCAGTCAGGAGTCCAGGAATGCCACCAGCCAATTCCTGGCACCACCCAGCTCCGGATACACCTTCCCTGACTTCCCAGCCCATTCCAGCCCCCGCTGGAATTAGCACTGCACTTCAGCCACCCTTTGGAATGTTTTCCACCCTTCCACGAATCCAAACCATGGACCACTTGTGCCTCTCCTAATTCCCAAGGTCTCTTCTTCCCACGTGTTCCCAGACCCCTTCGGCTGCTCCATGGACATTCCTCCATGGGCCTGGGAGCTCTTGGTCCATAAAACTTGGCAGGTGGAGGCCCTATCCCAGATTTTGCTCCTCCATATCCATCATTTCTCATATCCACAAATCCAAACCGGCCCTCACACACATTCCAGAAGAACAGTCTGGCCTGGGATTCCATCCTAAAAGCTCTCCTGATCCATGGTGACCTTCCCAGATGGTGTCTACTGGGACAGTGACAGCTTTTCCAGGCCAAAACTCAGCTGGGAAGATGCTCCCAAGGGATCCTCTGGAATTTGGGCCACATCTGCGCTGTGGACCGAGAACAGAAACTGGGAGAATATGGAAATAGCTGGAAAAAACAGGGATTTCTGGAGGTCTGGGGTGTTCAGGGCAATCCCGAGTACTCTGGATGCCTTTGTTTCCCTTCATTTCTGAGGCATCCAAGGTTACTCCCAAACTTTTAGGAGATCCTGGTCAGGGAATGCTGCTGGAGCCTCTGGAAAAGCAGCCCGGAGCAGATCCTGGGGTTCTTCAATCCCAAAGAGAAGCTGGGATCAGCTCGAGGTCCTTTAGGGACAATGAAGCCAAACTGGGCTGCACAATCCAGACCCGCTGGATAACCACGCCCAGATTCCCGACTAAAAATACCACCTTTCCCGGGAAAAGAAGTTAATTCCTTAAAAAAATAAATGATTTTTGAGCTGCGACACCTCAGGCTCCCAGAAAAAGTTGCCCACGGCCTTTGCTGATGACGGGGTTGTGCAAAAATCCCTCTTTTCCCACAAAATGTCCCGGCTCCTTTTCCAAACCGAGGGAAGACAAGCTTTTAATTCATGGATTTAAAAAAAAAAAAAAAAAAATTAAAAATTTTAAAAAAAAAAAAAAAACCAGCTCCGATGGTTCAGGGTTGGGAATTTCACTTCATCCCTTTCCAGGTTTAACTTTGGGATGGCATCAGGCTGCCCACCATGGCGGGAATGGAATATTTGTGTTGGGAGAAGGGAAATTTTGGGGTTTCCTGTTCTTTCCCAAAGGCTTTCATCTGGAGACTAAATTTAAGGGAATCAAAAAAAGAAGGGAGGAGGGAGAAAGAAAAAGCGGGAGTGAGAAAAGAAGGAAACCAAAAGTTCGGAGGGGGAAGGGATTTGGGGTTTTTTTGGAGTCTCCAGCCCTCGGTGCCGCATCCAGAGGTGGAGATGACGCACGAATCCCGACGGAGCCCTCTGGAAGCTCCTGGAATGGCTCAGCCTCCTCTCTCCATGGCACAGATCCATGTGGGAGCCACATGGATCAGGATTGGTGGCTCAGGGACACCTGGGAAGCGGCCGGGATCCAGAGGATCTCTGGAAGGATCCTGGCTGGAAAAGAGGGAGCTCCTTCTCCCATAAAAGCGGAATTTAACTTTTAGAGGGGAAAAAAAAGGGAATTTGGAGTTTTTACACATAAACAGGGGCTGGAAAAGTTTGGAATTTTAGAGCGTTTTTAACCTTTTTGTTCCCTAAGTCTTTCCCAGGGATTATCAATCCTGCTAACCCTGAATGTTCCCACTCTCCAGAAATCCTTGGCACATCCATGGTTTGCCCTGATGTTCCTTAATCCCTACTTCAAGCCTTAAAATGAGCCTTAGTCCCAACTCCAATCCAGCCTCTGGAATTCTCCTTCCACTGCTCAGCTCCCTCTGGTCCCTACCGGACACCACTACATTCCATATTCCCATCCATTCTTCCCGTTTTTCACCAGATCCAGTCCAAAAATATTTTTTTAAATTCCAGTCGTAGAAAAATTTCCCGCTTTTTTTAACACCTGGAGCTCCATCAGGATCAGCCCTTTGGCACAGGGATGAAGCCGGTGAGGGAACAGGGAATTTTGGGATGAAAAGGAATCCACTCACCGGCCACATCCATAGGAAACAGCAAAATGAACACAGGGAAAAGGATAAAACAAGTGGAATCGGTGGGAGAGCAAGGAATTCCTGCTTCCAGAGGGTGCTGGAGCGTGACTCATGGAACTTCTCATGAAATCCATGAAAATCGGGATCGCATTTTCCACCCAAACAGCCACTTTTGGGAAGTGGCTCCATGCCCAATCCAAGTTTCTGCTGGGAAAATGATGCCCAGAATCCTGCTCCTCCAAATCTCCTTCCCTTCCTTGGAATGACAAACCAAGCACAGCTCTGACCGTGGAAAACCACCGGGAACAAATCCCAGGATTTCTTTTTCTCCATGCCAACACTGCTTTTCCTCACCAATTTTTCCTTTCAAATCCCACCTGCAAGTAAGGATGCTGGAGCATCCTAACCAGGAAGGTTGCTGCCCTTCCCAGGTTTTCCTTTGGGATCTGCAGTGAGGGAAGAGGGAACGGGATGAGATCCTCCCTCTGGATGAGGAGGGCACGGATCTGGATGCCCCTGGTCACCACTGGGACACCGTGTCCCGGTTTCCATAGCATCCAAGCGGGAAAGAACCGGAGCCAACCATTTTCCTTGTGTCCAAGGGCTCCTAAAATCTAAAAATCCATGGATGGCAGCTCCTCTGCCGAGTGGGAAGAACTTTTCCAGCTTGGAAAACCTTCAGCTGGAACCACAAACTCTCCCAGATCTCAGGTCTGGGAATTCCCTGCCTCCTATGGGAAGTGTTTGAGGGAATTTCCGGGCTGTAAAATCCTAAGAAAATGTCCCTTTGGAAAGGTTAAGTCGGAATTCCTTCCGGATTAGTGCAGATTAATTGGATCTAATTCCCTGCTGCTAACGATTGTTTGGAGCCTTTCAACCTCGAATATCCTGAGGGATGACACCGAGGTGATTCCTCCTCTTGGATCATTTGGGATTGGACAGAGGCTTGGAGCAGGGAGCCTGAGGAGCTCAGAACAGCTTTTTCCAAAGGCAGGATTGGTGTCCACGGGATTAAAGATCCATGGATTTGGTTGTTTGATATTCCAGAGCCAGCTCTCAAACCAGCACCAATTCCACACCTACAAACCCTTGGAATTCGATTCCTTTGCTGTGCCCATGGAAAAGAGCCCAAAATCAGGGATGTCAGCCCCACCGCCATCCCACAACAATGGATCGATCCCAAAAGAGCTGGAAAAGGGATTCTGGGAGCCAGAGCTGTGGATACCCCCAGCCCAACACGTGCTCATTAACGAGGTGTTAATTGGGAACAGGGAAGCGGGACAAAGGAGCAGCACAGGATGTGGCCTGAGGTTTTGGAAAACCGGGAGAGCAGGAATCAAAGGAAAGCTGGGCTTTTATGGCCTCTTCCCGGCGTTTCCAAAGGGCACCGGAGCGGGCAGGTACCGAAGCTGGATTTGGGAGCGTTTCCCTGTGTTGGGAACGACTCCAGGTTCTCCCACAGCCTGAGGGAAGAGAGGGAAGGTGGGAAACATCCCGGCTTGTCCATTTTTCCCGGGAAATAGAGGGAAGTGGGACAGGACACCCACCCTAGGGGGTGCAAGATCCCTCAGCTCCCGGCCCCGGGGCTGGGAATTAAATCTTGTGGATTTGAGGAAAAGAACCAACGGGGGGTGATGGCTTTGCTTCCCACATGACAGAGCTCCGGCCCTTCCTCCTCCCGCCATTCCCACAGCTGGGAATGATTTTCCAGCCCGAAATAGAAAGGAGGTGGGAGAGGGAGGCTCGGCTGAGCTTGGGCCTGGTGGAGGAGGAGAGGGTGGCACAGGGAAACAGGGAATGGTCTCGGAGGGATGCTTTGTTTTCCCAGCCACTGGAGGCTTGTGGGAAAGGATCTTTGGGATTTGGATTGGTGGATCTCCTCTGGAACAAGCCCAGAGGAGCCATGGAGCTGTTCCCAGGGATGGAGCACCTCTGGAGCCAGCCTGGGAGAGCTGGGAATGCTCACCTGGAGAGGAGAAGGATCCAGGGAGAGCTCAGAGCCCCTTCCAGGGCCTAAAGGGGCTCCGGGAGAGCTGGAGAGGGATTGGGACAAGGGATGGAGGGACCGGACACAGGGAATGGCTTCCCATTGGAAAAGGGGAGAGTTGGGTGGGATCTTGGGAAGGAATTCCTGGCTGGGAGGGTGGGGAGGGGCTGTGATGGAATTCCCAGAGAAGCTGTGGCTGCCCCTGGATCCCTGGAAGTGTCCAAGGCCAGCTTGGATGAGGCTTGGAGCACCCTGGGATAGTGGGAGGTGTCCCATGGCAGGGGGATGGACTGGGATCTTTCAGGTCCCTTCCAAACCGTTCTGGAATTCTGTGATCCTGGGAGAGCCGATGGTTGACGCTCTCTCCCAGGGAATAATCCCCCATCTTTTGCCTCCTCCTGAACCTTTGGAATTCCGGAGCAGAACGACAAACCCGTGCCAGCTTTGCTTCCCAACACCTCCCACGGCCTATCCCCAAAAAAAAGAAACACCCGCCACGCGGGAATCCTCCTCCAGCCGCCTCCCTCCCGTGCCTGGGGCCGAGGGAAAGGCTGGGCTGAGCGGGAAGGATCCGGCTGCGGGGCTGGGATTTGGGAATACTCACCGTGCCCCCTGGGCCCTCTGGCTCGCAGGTGCCGCTCGCACTTGGCCTTGGCTTTCAGCAGGAGGAAGATCTGCTCCTCCTTGGTGATGACATCGTCGGCATCCACCTGCCGGGATCGGGATAAAAACATCAATCCCGCATTCCCGAGCCGCCCCCGTAGCCAGGGATTCCTCAGCCTCGCCCCGGGAATGGCGGATGGATCGGTGGTTGTGTCCCGACAGCGGCCGCGGATGGGGGAGTGGAGAGAGGGAAGGGCTGGGAGGGAGAGAGTCGTGCTCCACACACAGACACGGGATCGGGGATGGAGCGTCCCGGAGGGAATCCATAGGAAAACAGGCCTAGGGAATAACACAGACCCAGGATGGAGCGTCCCAGAGGGAATCCATAGGAAAACAGGCTTAGTAATAATACAGCCCTGGGATGGAGCAGCCCGGAGGGAATCCATAGGAAGACAGGCCTAGGGAATAATACAGCCCCGGGATGGAGCGGCCCGGAGGGAAGCCAGAGGAAAACCGGCCTAGGGAAGAATACAGACCCGGCATGGAGCGTCCCAGAGGGAATCCATAGGAAAACAGGCCTAGGAATAATACAGCCCTGGCATGGAGCATCCTGGAGGGAATCCATAGGAAAACAGGCCTAGGGAATAATATCGGCCTGGGATGGAGCGTTACAGAGGGAATCCATAGGAAAACAGGCCTAGGGAATAATACAGACCCGGGATGGAGCGTCCCGGAGGGAATCCATAGGAAAACAGGCCTAGGGAATAATACAGACCCAGGATGGAGTGTCCCGGAGGGAATCCATGAGGAGAACATTCCTAGGGAAAAATATAACCTGAGGATGGAGCGTCCCAGATTGCAGGGATGAGGCTGCTTCCATGAGGAAAATATTCCTAGGGAATAATGCAGCCCCGGGATGGAGAATCCTGGAGGGTTGCTAGCCCTGAGGAAAACATTCCTAGGGAATTATATAGCCCCAGGATGGAGCATCACAGATTGCAGGCATGAGGCTGCTATCCATGAGGAAAACTTTCCTAGGGAATAACACAGCACCAAGGATTCCTCTCCTGTTAGGAATTAGATCCTGCCATGCTGCTGGCACCGCCACACAGAGATCTTCATCCCCGCGGGATCAGCTCCACAAAATCCTGCCTGAATCCCGGAATATTTGTGGAGTGGGCTGCTCTAGGCAGGGCTGGGAGCCAGCAGCATCCCCTTCCCGTCTGCTCCAGGAGATCCCAGAGCCTCTTCCAGGGCCTAAAGGGGCTCCAGGAGGGCTGGAGAGGGACCTGGGACAAGGGATGGAGGGACAGGACACAGGGAATGGCTTCCCATTGGAAAAGGGAGATTTGGGTGGGATCTTGGGAAGGAATTCCTTGCTGGGAGGGTCGGGAGGGGCTGGGATGGAATTCCCAGAGAAGCTGTGGCTGCCCCTGGATCCCTGGAAGTGTCCAAGGCCAGCTTGGAGCAGCCTGGGATAGTGGGAGGTGTCCCTGCCCATGGAACAGGTGGAATGGGATGATCCTTTAGCTCCCTCCCAGTCCAACCATTCCATGATTTCCCTGTATTCCCAAAGCCATTCCCATCCGGAACTCAGGTTCCTTCCCTCCTTTCCCAGTGGCTCCACTCTCCAAGCCCAGCCACAGGAACCAGCTGGAGCCCAATTAGCTCTGGACAAAACCTCGTTACAGACGCCCTAATTAATGGTTCATTAAAATAAAAACAACCTGGGATTCCACTTCCCAGCGGGCTCCCATGGAGAGAAACCCGGGATATTTGAGCAGCTGGAGCGGGAATGGCCTCGCAGACGGGGATTAAATCCGATAAGGGGGCTCGGAGTAAAACAGGAGTTGGATTTTGGTGTCCTTGGATCAAATCCAGGCTCAAAACCTCCCGACGTTGGAGCTGTTCCCAGACCGCATCCACGTTAATGCAGCACAAATCCAGCCCTTTCCAGATGTTTGGCCTGTCCGCAGTTAAGGCCTCATCCCTTGTTTTGGCTCGGATCGGGAATATAAAACCTCGGGGTCGGATCCTGCTGTCCTTTGGATCCACACAAAGCCCGAGCGATTCCATCAAAGCCGCGGGACTTGGGCTGGATTTGGAGGGAGCTCCGGCATTCCAAGGGATTCATCCCAAGCACGCTCAGTCCTCAGCTCTTGGAGCAGCCAGAGGGATGAGCGGGATCCAGGGCAGGCAGGGAAACACATTTTAATTCCCAGAAAAAAAAAAAAACCAAAAAAAAGGGATACATCCCCAAGTGCTGTGCCTGGAGCTGGGCAGAGCTCGGGGCTCAATCCGGGTCTTCAATTTCCTAAATCTGTTTGATCCTTAAAAACCCACAAAAAGCGATTCCATGTTCTCTCCTCTCTTCCCAAAAATGGGTTAAATGATCAAAAAATATCTTTAGGACCTGTCCTTGTGGATTTCTCCTTGGTCCAAGGGGTAGAAACGGGAATGTGTTAAGTTTATGGATTAAAATCGGGATTTTCACTAAATCCTGGCACTTGAAGACGCCTACTCAAGGGATTTTTAGGAAAACTATGGAATGGTGCTGGATAACTCCTATTAAACATCCAGGTACAACTGGGCTGAGAGCTGGTGACTCTGGATTTGCCATTCCCTCCTTTCCCAACTCCTTACGGGAACATTCCAACGCCTCCATGAGGCTGAAAACTCTCCAGGGATTGAGGATTATCCCATACGGAAATGGCTCTGATTTGGGATCAAGGAAAAACAGGTGGAACAGGACAAATCCCCACAGAGCACCTTTGGATCTTCCAGCCGCTGGAAAAATTTGAACTTCCTAACTCCACATTTTCCAGACTTTTCCCACCCTGGATCTCCTTTCCCTGATTTTTCTCCCCCTGATCTTAAGGCAGAGCTTCCCTGGATTTTTCCAGCCCAGCTGTCAAGGGTTAAAAGGAATCCCCGGGAATATTTTCCTTGCTCCACAGATGCCTTCCTGATCCAAGACACATTCGGCTCTGGCTTGGCAAAGTTTTCCCTTGGACAAATAATCCCAACACCTGATCCAAAAAAAAAAAAGCCGGGAGACGGCCTCGCTGAAACCATTAGGAGTCGTTTGTGCCAACTTTTTTTGGGAATCTGAAGATTCCCAGGCGGCAAAAGAAGCGGCTTCACTTCCAGAAGTGTCCAGGAGTGGGGCTCCAGGAGTGGATTTGGATCCCCTGGGATGGGAGAGAAATAGGGATGGAGGACCCAGTCCGAGATTTCTGCAGGACACAGAGGGAGGAGGATAATCCCTAATTAATCCCTAATTAATCCCTAATTTGGAGAATTTAAGCCCCAAAAAGCACAAAATGAAGAAAACAAGGATTCACATCCCAGCAAATCCCAGCAAATCCCTGCAGCGGATCCAAACCAGGATCAGGCCATAAAGCTCAAATCCATCGGGAGCTGTGCAAAGCTGGAGCCTGGATGCAAATTCCTGCTGCAGGAATGTCCCCAGCTGCTGCTTCCCAAAAGCTGGGAATGTTGGCTCTTTTCCTAAACTGGCACTTCCTGGGAATGGGCTGGGAGAGGAGTGACCAAAAAAGGGCTATTCCCAACTATATCCATGGATTTTCCATCTTTTTAAGGCTCCTGTGCCATTACGAGAATCCAGAAATGCACTTTTATATCCCGAGTTTGCTCCAGTTTGATCCATTCATTCCCATTTACTCCACGAATTCCCAGCACTTGCTGTTCAGGACAATGAAAGGAGAGAAAAAACCACCGGAAGTTTTTCATCCCAGCGAATCCCAAAGCCAAAAAACTCCCCAGGATTTACACATTCAACACTTCATCCATCTTTTATCCCATTTCCAGGAGCCTTTGCCTTCTCATCCCAAATTTCCCAGCCTGGAGCAGCTCCCTAAAAATCAGATTTTTTGTCTTTTTCCCAATATAATCCCTGCCTTGGGAACCAACTGGGACGATCCAGGATGGGATTCACCAAACTGAGCTATTCCCAGAGTTCCTGAGCATTCCCCACCCCAGACCAGCTGAAATTCATTCCATCCTCCAAGCACCACCTGGAATAAATTGGATCAACCATTGGATTTTTATTTTTTTCCGCCCTCATCCCGCTTTTTTTTCCCCATCAATTGGCCACTGGAGCGCTGAGAGGATTTGTGGAGTTTCGGAGGAGTTTTTCCAATGCTCTGGGAGCAAAAAAAGCCTCAAGGGAAGCCAGAAATTGTCCCAGACAGGTCTAATTCCCAAATCCAACTATTTTGAAGGAAGAGGTCACGGTTATCCTGTCCCTGGAGCTCTTAATCCCTCTAAAAGCCGCCAGCAAATCCCTTAAAAAAATGAGTTTTCCCTAAATTTCCTCAGCAGAAATTTCCACACTGAGCTTCTCGGCATCCACTTTCTCCAAGGGATAATTTTTCCCCAGGGATGCAGAAAACTGGGAACTCCACAGGTGCGATTTGTCCTTCATTCCTGCTATCCCAGCCCCAGAGCTGGAAGGGATGGAAACTCCTCCCTGGGCTTCCCAGTTTTCCAATCAAATCCCATCCGCTCCTCTTTCTCGATGTTTATCCCTTCCCAGCTTCCCAATGCTGGGTTTTTGCTGGGAAAACAAAAGTTCCTCGTAGGGAAAAGATCTGGGAATGTTGTTTTCCCTCCTCTTTGTCCAAGGAAATCAGAAATTCAGGGGAAGGGGGACAGGATAACTTTTTCCAGAGGCTGTAAAATATTTGGGATCCTTTTTCCCCCCCTTTCCTTGCCCCCTCTGGAGCCCAGGATGATAAAATCCTCTGGAATTTCCATTCCCTGGCTGATGTCCCAGCCACTAAAGTCAATCCCAAATCTCCACAGGGAGGTCGGATTCCTCCTTGTTCATGGCGCTCATTTTCAGGGATAACAGGATCCTTTTTGTGCCACTTCCCCGGCTCGGAAAAGCAGCTCCGGGCAAACATTCCTTGCTTGGGATCGAGGGCATTCCATGGGCCCACAGCAAGGGAATGCCAGGATCCACCTGGAGAACACCAGGGAATCACCGGAAGGGGGATGCAGGAAAGGGGGGCCGCAGCCGGGAACTGGGAAACCTCGGAGAGCTCCCAGTGCCGACGGCTCTTCCCACGGGATGCAACTCCAGGGATCATCCATCCGTGTGGGACACGCTGGGAAGCAGCAGCAGCGGGGAGGTCACTCCTGAGGGATACAGGGACAGGAGCCAGCATGGATTTGCTCAGGGAATGTTCCCTCCGGATGGGGAGCTGCCATGGTGGGAATTGGGCTCCCAAAAATTGACATCCAGGAGCTTCGGATCCTGGAAATTTGGAGGGCAGGGCAGGAAAACCAGGATTTCAGGATGTCACCCAGAGAAGGCCTGCTCGGATCCACGGGGAGGATCCTGGATATGGAGCTTATCCAGGGAAGGAGGAGTTCCAGGTAATTTGGGAAGGAAGCTGGGGTTTGGCATCGGAGAATCCGAGCAGCCGGCGCTGTTCTCTCCATCATGGAATGGGTTGGGATGGAAGGAATCTCAAGGATCATCCCATTCCCACCCCTGCCAGGGGCAGGGACACTTCCCACTATCCCAGGGTGCTCCAAGCCTCATCCAACCTTTCCTTGGACACTTCCAGGGATGGGGCAGCCACGGCTTCTCTGGGAATTCCATTCCAGCCCCTCCCCACCCTCCCAGCCAAGAATTCCTTCCCAATATCCCGTTTAAACCCACTCTCTTGGAGTAGAAAAATCCGTGGGAAGCACCATTAGGATTTCCATCCCATCCATTTGATTTTGGGCCTGGACTTGTGCTCCCAAGTTGGGGGTGGCACTGGATGATCCTTAAGGTCCCTTCCATCCCAAACCATTCCAGGATTCCGTGATTCTCCATCATGGAATGAAGATCAATCCCGTAAGAGTTCACAGATCCCAGGCACTGTCTGGCTCCCAATCCCACTGCGGATCCAGCTGAAATATCCACGCTATGCCCACATGGATCCAGTCTGGGACGTCTCCCAGCACAACAGATCCCACCGGCGTCCCAGATGGAAAAAAGAATTCCTGGCTTGTGCCAAGATCTTCTCCCTTACAAAGGATTCGGGATAAATAAAACACATCCCTCTATTCCCGTGTATCCTAGAAAAGCCTTGGATGATGGCTGAGTGCAGGTTCAGCTTTCCTGGGATAATTGGAGGGGCCAGCAAGGACTGCCAAGGCTGTGGAAATCATGGAAGCGCAGCTAAGGCTGGGATCCACCTGTGGATGCTTTGGGAAATCTGGGAGATCACGGAATCAGAAAAGAGGGGATATTAAAGGTCATCTATTCCAAATCCCCCGGAAGGAGCAGGGATATTTTCCATTAGATCAGGCTGAAGTAATTTGGGATGACCTTCTGGAATACCCAATTCCAAGAGATGATTCCCAGCTTCCAGCATTAAAACCTTGCAGGCTGAGGCTGCGCATTCCCTGAGCCCTAATTCCTTGCCCTCCTTTCCAAGTCACTTCTTCTGGTTGTGATCCTGGAAATGTCCAGAATCGGAGAATTCCCGAATGGATGGGGTTGGGAGGGAGCTTGAAGCCCATCCAATCCCAGTGGGCAGGGACACCTCCCACTATCCCAGGCTGCTCCAAGCCCCATCCAACCCGGCCTTGGACACTTCCAGGGATCCAGGGGCAGCCACAGCTTCTCTGGGAATTCCATCCCAGCCCCTCACCACTCTCACAGCCAGGAATTCCTTCCCAATATCCCAACCTGGCCCTGGAATCTCCCTGTCTCTTCAGATTTCCGTTCCCAAGTCTGACTCCAGCTCCTGCTTTCCATCCTTCTCTTGGAACAACAAATTCCTCGGCCTGTTCAATCTGAGGGTTTCTCCGTGTCTTATTTTTGCCTCCTTGTTGAATTTCCTTGGAAAATCCCATGGATTTTTCCCTGGGAGCCACAAGGCTGCAGCCTGTGATGCCTTTGCTCCATGAGTCAACGCTCCCCTGATCCATCTGGGATCCACATTCCAGCGGCCACTGCTGTTCCAGACGGATCATAAACACAGGTGAAGCCAGGCTCAGACAGATTTCCATGAAAAGCATGGAATAAAGGAATGAGGAGAGGAAGATTAGCAGAAGAAATGACACCCCCTGCTGCTTAATCATGGAATTATGGAATGGTTTGGGCGGGAAGGGACCTTGGAGCTCATCCCATTCCATCCCTGCCATGGGCTGGGACAGTTCCCACTATCCCACTGCTCCAACCTGGCCTTGGACGCTTCCCGGGATGGGGCAGCCACAGCTGCTCTGGGAATTCCATCCCAGTCCCTCCCCACCCTCCCAGCCAGGAATTCCTTCCCAATATCCATCCAAACGTTCTCTCTGGCAGTGGGAAGCCGTTCTCTTCTTATCCTGTCACTCCATCCCTTGGAAATTGTCTCTCTCCATCTTTCCTGGAGATCCTTCAGGCTCTGGAAGGCCACAGCGAGGTCACCCCAGAGATTCCCTTCTCCAGGCTGAACATTCCCAATTCTCCCAGCCTTTTCTCCCAGCAAAGCTGCTCCACCCCTCCGATCCTTCTCCAAAGGGGATACAACAAACTACCAAGAGAAGGAACATCTGGGAAAAAGGAGATGGACCCCATTAGTGGGAAAAATGAGGAATCAGCACCAGGAGGGCAGGGATAGATGGGATATTGGGAAGGAATTCCTGGCTGGGAGGGTGGGGAGGGGCTGGGATGGAATTCCCAGAGAAGCTGTGGCTGCCCCTGGATCCCTGGAAGTGTCCAAGGCCAGCTTGGATGAGGCTTGGAGAAACCTGGGATAGTGGGAAGTGTCCCTGCCCATGGATGGGGATGGAATGGGATGATCCTTAAGATCCTTTCCGACTCAACCCATTCTGGGATTCGGAGTTCCATGAAACCCTGGATTCACGGAATCCCAGCATCCCGCTCCCACCCTTCCCTCAGCAGCTCCAGAACCATTTAAAAATCCCTTTCATCCCCGTCTGTCCCCTCCGGGCTTATCAGAAACATTCCCGGGGAAATCCTGGATTTTATCAACCGCCAAACAAGCAGCTCCAGAGGGATTTAATTCCCAGCTTTTGACGCGATTTAAGAAAAATCCTGAGGACAAACTTCCAACGAAAACTCAACCAACCTCCTGTGGCCTCAAATTTTCATGGAGGAGCTGGAGTCCCTCATTTCCAGAGCAGGAAATCCTGGAATTGCTCCCTCTTTATTCACTGTCAGCTCAGCTCAGTTCAGCTTGGAGTCCCCTGCTCTATTTTAGGCTCTAGTTTAGGTTCTGGTTTAGGTTCTGTCTTAAGCTCTGGTTTAGGCTCTATTTAAGCTCTATTTTACGCTCTATTTTGGGTTCTATTTTAGGCTCTATTTTAGGTTCTGGCTTAGGCTCTAGTTTAGGTTCTGGTTTAGGTTCTGTTTTAGGCTCTAGTTTAAGTTCTTGTTTAGGCTCTAGTTTAGGTTCTATTTTAGGTTCTGTTTTAGGCTCTATTTAAACTCTATTTTAGGCTCTATTTTAGGCTCTGTTTTAGGCTCTGTTTTAGCTTCTGCTTTAGGCTCTAGTTCAGGTTCTGTTTTAGGTTCTCTTTTAGGCTCTAGTTTAGGTTCTCTTTTAGGCTCTAGTTTAGGTTCTGTTTTAGGCTCTATTTAAGCTCAGTTTTAGGCTCTCTTTTAGGTTCTGTTTTAGGCTCTAGTTTAGGCTCTGTTTTAGGCTCTAGTTTAGGCTCTGCTTTAGGCTCTACTTCAACCTCCTTCACCTCCATGATTTAACTGGGAAACGTCCAGGAAGCGTTTCCATTTCTCAGGAACCCCCTTCCAATTCCCAAAGGGATCCCCGCCCACGATGCTTCTTTTCCAAGGTATCGAAAACATTTCTTGTCAAAATATTCCGGGATCAATATCCCAGACTTTTGGTGGCACTGCCTGCATCCCTCTTTTTGGGGAATTGCTGCTTTCAGAGGGGTTTAGGGAAGGAGTCTTGGCTCTGCTGGGAATGTCTGGAATTTTTTCCTGGGATGTGGAGACAAAGGCAAAGCTCTTCCCAGAGCTGGATTCCTTCAAAAATCAGAATGGATTTCCCTGGATATTCTGGCCCGTAAGAAATCCATGGAAAAGTGCCTTTGGAAGCACAAAGCACACAGATCCATGGGGAACATGTGGATCTCTGCGGGTGTCCATGGAATATTTCCCTCTGTTCCTTCCACACTTGTCTTCCCCGTCGTAACCGTGCTTTGGAATCCTAGGGAAAAAAAAATTCCCAGACAAGCACAAATGGCCAAAATCCTTTTAAAAATAACATTTGGAAGGATCCCGGCTCCGGGAAGAGGTTTCCCTGGAACCGGTCACCTTGGGCTGGCTCAGGGCCAGCAGGGATCTTCTAAAAATAGCCAGGATTTGTATTCCCGAGGGAAAGAGGGATTGCTGGGGAACCCCTCTGGCTCCGGAGCAGCACCCGGAGGAGCCGTGGGCTGCCCCATCCCTGGCACAGCTTCATCCCAGACTATTCCTGGCCGTGGGATAAGCACCATCCATCCCTGGAGGGGAGTGGAATTAAATCCTAAACTAAATCCCAAGTGGTGTCCAGGCAGTGTTGGTTTTCTTGGAGCCTGGAGCGCCAGGAATGATTTATCTCCTCCCGGAGCAGACGCGTCAACAGCGCCCGTGAATCATTCCCTAAAAGTGCCTGTTTTCCCTGGGAGGCTCCAAAGGGAGCCTGGGATGAGCTCACAGGGAGTGGTTCCTGCACCTCGGCCCCCTCTCCGTGTGTTTTTCCCAGGACAGCTGTTCCAAAAGGCCAATCCCTGCCTTTGCCCTTGTTAAGCCGGGCTTTACAAAGCCAGCAGCCAGGGACAGATGTTCCTGATAAGCCACAGCCTCCCTAAGAAACGTCCCAAGGGATTTTCCTTCCAAACCCTCCCTGCCAGAGCCAGAGCTTTGTGCTCGGGAATCAGGGATCACCTGGAGGGAGCTGGGATTTATTTCCCTCTGCTGCTGCTTTCCCTAAAAAATCCGCTCCTTTCACCACCAGGTTCTCCTGGGAAGGATGGGGACCCCCCACTGGAGATCCCATCACTTTCTCCGGGATAAACGATGTGCGGATCTCTCCAGCACAGCCAAAATTCCCGGCTCCACTTGACCTTTTCAGCAGGAAGAAAAGGATCCATCATTATTTACGAGGAGAAACAAAAATCCCCCAAACCCCACGCTAAAAATATCTCCCTGGATAAAGCCATCCCGGTCCTCTCCAGCTGGGAGCTTTTCCAGAAATTCCCTCTGGATTCCGAAACGAGGCGGCCACCAGCGGCATCAACAAACCCATTAAAAAAAACCCAAAAAACCGAGGCGTTTTCATCCGGATGCAAGGAGATTTTTTTGGGAATGAGGTTGGGATTGCAACAAACAGTGCTCACATCCTGCCCTGGAGGCTCCACCTCGCTGTCAACGAGAAACAGAGGGGAAAAAATTCCGTTGGGATCACGAGGATGGCGGAGAACCGGGAGAAGGTGAGGCTGAAGCAGGATTTATGGGATGCCCCATTCCCTGGAAGTGTCCAAAGGCAGGTTGGATAAGGCTTGGAGCAACCTGGGATAGCGGAAGGGGTTGGAGATGGTCTTTAAGGCCCCTTCCAACACAAATCCTGGAATTCTGGGACTCTGGGATCACCACGCCGTGGAAATCCTGGGATGGGAAACCTGAGCCGGGCAGGTGGCACCCGGATTTTCCCTCTGCAGGTGAAGCAGGATTTTCCATCAGAAGACGAAAGAAGGGGAATTTAGAAATCAGGGATGAAAGGGATACGTTTTCCTGGCTCTGGGAATCTCCTGGCTCTTCCCTCAGGGAATGTTCTGAATTGTGACAATTCCTGACTGGAACGTTCGGACACAGCTGGAAAGATGCTGCCAGGAGCTCCGGGATCAGAATTGTGCTGGAAAAGGCCATTCCTTACTTTTTTTCTGGGAACAAGACGCATTTCACTTGTGCTCCCTGGCCTTGGCCTAAGTGACAATGCTCTGAGCTCTTCCCAATCACCACCCGCTGGCCCATCCCAACTATTTTTGGGATGACCTCCTTTCCCAGGATTCCCCCTTTGCGGTGCCCATCCCCAAGATCCTTTGATCCCAGTTTTCCACCTCTTTCCATGCAGTTTGGCACTTTAGGCCGGACAATCTCAGCTCCGACACCAAAGCTCCTGCTGGGTTTTCCCAGTCATTCCTCAGCTCGGGTTCATCCCAAATTTCTCCGGACACACCAGGGACACCCTGCCAAGGAGTTTTTCCCCCAGGCTGATTCCAGCACTGGGAAGAGCCTCCTTCCAGCCGATTCCCACTGGAGATCTGGAGGTGTCCCACAATCCCTTGGGCACATCCAGAACGAGCTGATCCCGATTTTGGCACCTCCGGCACGGCTGAAGTGGGACTGGATCTCACACACCAGGGAATCATGGAATGGTTGGGATGGAAGGGACCTTAAGGATCATCCGGTCCCATCCCATTTCATGGGCAGGGACACTTCCCACTATCCCAGGGTGCTCCAATCTGGCCTTGGACACTTCCAGGGATGGGGCAGCCACAGCTTTTCTGGGAATTCCATGCCAGCCCCTCCCCACCCTCCCAGCCAGGAATTCCTTCCCAAAATCCAATCCAAACCTCCCTTCCTTCAGCTTGAAACCAAAGGGAAAACGGATATTTAAGTCTCACATTCCCAGGCCTCATTTGGAGTTGCCCAAATCCAAGGAAGTCTGGGGCTCATCCAAACCCAACCTCCATGGCCGTCTTCTCCTTGTGCTCCTCATCCCGGGAAAAGCAGGCCTGCATTTCTTCCCAACCTTCGGTGCTATTTTCCATCCCAAAGGAATGACACAAATTCTCCCACCATCCCCGGCCCCTCCGAGCCACAGGAAAAGGACCTGGAATTCCGGCCTGTGGAATTCGAGCCACCCCGCTGACGTCAGCTGGGGAAGGATCCCCTTACTGAGAATCCCACAGCCACAATCCATGGGCTGTATCCCAGAATATCCAGACGGATCCGGCTATCGGCACGTGCAGATATCAAATTCCCGGTGCAAATTCCTGGTGCCCCACTTAGAAAGGCTGGGAGGAGCACCGGGAATGTCGGGGCACACCCAATCCCGTGACTTTTGGATGAGGAATTCACTCCTGTCTGGAGCTTAAATTTAGCCCAGACTCCTCTCCCTGCGGAAAAAAATAGATGGGATGCTTCCCGAAAAAGAGGTGCCCCGTCTCATCCGTGAGAAATGGGCTTTGTGCTGGAATAACGGGGGGAATTCTGTCTGGAGCTCCTGGATCTTGGAATAGCTCATCAGTGAGTAAACAATGGATGCAGGGAATTCCGGTTTATCTCCACCTGGCATTCCAGAGGCTCTGGATGACTCCGGAAAATAAAACCCAGGGCAAGTTTCAGTTTGAAGCTTTCCAGGTCTCTCCCCTCCCTCCTGGTGGATTTCGGCATTAAAAGCTCCACTAAAAGTCAGGTTTATTCCAAGTTTTCCGAAATATTCCAAGTTTTTGGAAAGTTGGAGTTGCAAGGGAAAATCGCGGAAGAATGGAATGGTCAGGGTGGGAAAAGGGACCTTGAAGCTGATCCATGTCCAACTCCCAAAGTGCACCAAGGCTTAAGGAATTAAATCCCATTTCTTCGTTCAATTCCAATTTCAAAAAAAGCCAAATTAAATTTTGAATTTTAAAAGCCGATTTTGGACAATTCAATCCTCAGGATCCCGGTGCTTATCCAGGAGTCAGAGATGGGAAAATAAACGTGGATGGAGGAGACGGATCTCACGTCTTAATTAAATTTCAATTAAAATTTAAAAAAAAAAAAAAAAATTAAATTTTTAATTTTAAAAAGCCGACTCGGGACAATTGAATCCTCACAATCCGGGTTTTAATCCAAGAGTCCGAGATGGGAAAAGACACATGGATGGAGGAGAGGGAGGGATGTTACAGCACACGGATTCACGTTTGCTCCAGGTCTCCTAAAACGAGGATTTTGGACACTTTGGAGACGGGAATTGGGGTCAGGAGAGCCCAAGCGGAGCCAGGGCCTGTTTTCCCAGAGAGAATTCCCAGCAGGAGCGCTGACATCCCATGTTACCACAGCCTCCCGACTCCCAGAGCAGCTGTTCCCAGCGGGCGATGAATCCTAACTGGAATTAACAGGAAGGGAAAGAGGACTTGGAAAAGCCGAGGGGAGAAGTGGCCTCTCCCAGCGGGAGCCGGGAGCTCCGGAACAAAGACCTGCACCAGGAAACCCCTTCCATCCACAGGAGCCAAATGTCCTTCATTCCAAGCTTTCCTACAATCCACAGGGAAGCAGATGGAGGAGGGACGAAAGGAAAAGGGAGCAGCTTTCCCTGCTCAGCGGGGAGAGGATGGATCCCAGGTTTCCCAGGAGCTGCCCCAGGATCCCGCTGTGCTCACACCGCGCCCGATCCCATGGATCAATCCCTGCTCCATCGCCCGCCCTGGGGCACAGACTGATCATTCCCAGTGGGAAAACTGCGACAGCCCCATTCCCTCTGGGCACGGATCCGGGAGCATTTTGCTTCTCCGCACCACACGGGGATTCGATCCATGCCGATGGATTTGGGTTTATCCCGAGGGATCCTGGCCAGGAGATCCAGGCTCCCAGTGGCCTCAGCCCATCCAGTTGGAATTCCCAGTGCTAAGGAGCAGCTCCCTGTGCCATGAGCAATCCCGAGGCACTTGGTCAGAGTTTCTGGAAATTGGGAATCGGGAAGGACAGAGACCCGACGTCCTGTGGGTTCCGTGGATGTGGGGAGGGAAACTTGGGATCACAATCCACAGGAGGCAGGGAAGTGTGATCCAGTGCCTGGAGGAACCGGGCGGGATTTACTGGTTGGGAACAAAATTCTCCGGAGTAAATTGGGTTTGGGGCTTCGGCATAACTTTAATTCCAAGCCGTAGAGATCCAGGGATTGTGTTTCCTTCCCAAAACACCACAACTCCGACTCCTCTGATCCTGCTTTCCCTCCCACCGCAGCTCCATTGGGAGCAGAGTTTTGTGGCCACCACGAAAGGCACGGGATGGGCTCCGGAGGAGGAGGCAGCCCTTCCCAAGCCATGATTCCTGCTGGAAGAGCCCGCACTGCTTCCCGGGAAAAGCTGGATCTTGAGAAGCTGTGGCTGCCCCTGGATCCCTGGAAGTGTCCAAGTCCAGGTTGGAAGGGGGCTTGGAGCAGCCTGGGATAGTGGGAGGTGTCCCTGCCTATGGCAGGGCTGGGATGGGATGGGATTCAATGCCCCTTTCCACCCAAACCATCCTGGGATTCTTCAAATCCACAGGGATTTCTCCCTAAGGCCAGGTGTGAACTTCCCTCTTCATCTTTGGGCTCCCTGCTGGAATTTGGGTTCAAAGTCAAGAATTCCTAGGAAAACACAGCCAGAATCATCCCAATCTGTCCAATCCCTTGCCACTGGAGTAAGAAAAACCAGCCTGGATATGGGGATGTCAAGCCTGCCTGGATTCGGGAGGAATCCTAAGGACATCCCAAAGGTATCCATGTTTTTGTTTTAGGCCTTTGTGGTGATGGAAATAAATCCAAACAACTTCCCAGATTCCTTTGGATCCCAAATTGATCCCACTGCTCCCTTCGCACCACCCTGCCAGGCCCAGACATCCATCCTGCTTTTCCAGCCCCTTTTCCAGAGGTTTCCAAAGGAGAGAATTCCCAGTGCCATCACCATGGGATGTTTGAAACGGTGCCACCCCTTCCCTGTCCTTCCCCACGGCATCTCCTGGGAGTGACCTTGGAATTTTGGACCTTGGAATTTGGAGTTTGCACTGAGAGGATTGAGCTGCCCCAGTGGGATTTTATTCCAAAGGCTGCGTTGGATTTCCCGGAGCCGGGACAGGAATGGCCCTGGATTCTGGGAGAATTTCCTGCTGGAGCTGGAGGATTTCAGCCCAGAGCTGATTCCTGAGTTTTTAAAGGGAAGGATCCCATAGAGCTCCAGAACCTGGGAACAGGGGGCTGAGAATTCCTCAGAAGCAAAAAATCCAAGGCTGAGACAATCCCGGAGTTGTTTTCTGGGGAAAGAGGGAGAATCTAATTTTGGGAGCCACAATTTCCATCCCCATCCCATCCCATCCGATCCCATCCCAGGAGCAGAGCAGCCCCTCTGGCACGGTCAGGGATTGTCCAGTTCCTGCTGGAGCTGGAGTCGGGAAAGAGGGTGGGAAGGGAAGGAAAAGTTTGGTGGGAGAGAAGAGCAGTCACGGCTAAAACTGGGAAAAGGGAGCCATGAAGATGGGAAAGGGATGAATTAAAGGAACAGATCAATGGATCAATGGAAGTTGAATCCTGGGCAGCTCAGGAGAACATCTGGGAATCGGAATCCCTCCTCTCGCCAGACCCGTGGGATCAACAGGAGCATTTTCCTTTCTTTTTCCCACTGCAAACTCCCTGGAATAAAACCAGCACACGGCACGGGGGAAACGCTTGGAAAACCCAAATCAGGACGGGATGTGGAGCAGGGAAAGAAGTAAATAAAGGAAAAGAGCAGCCAAGTAAACATGGAAAGTTCGGGATTGGCTTTTGCCACCACTCCCTGGCTCCCGAGGATCCCAGTATCCCGGGAAGGCAAAGGATCCGTCACGGCTGCAGCCCGAACCCTGCACTTTTCCCAATTGGAAACAAACGGACGCTGTCCCTTTTCCATTCCCTGGTTTTACAAAAGTTCGGAATTAGGCTGATGAGGCGATTCCTTGCCAGCGCCATCTGCCCCGGTCTAATTACAGAGCCTGTGCTAATTGCGGGAGAAAACCTATGGAACCACAGCATTCCTCTCCCGGAATTCCTGTGGGAATTGTGGGGGGGATCCGCGCTGCTGCTCATTCCAGCTCTCCCTCCTGCTCATTCCAGCTCTCCCTCCCTTGGATAATTCTGCTCCTGAAATGATAATTAAAGGGCTGCAAGGAAAAAGGGTCCTGGCAGGGAATCAGCATTCCAGGCTCTGGAGAAAAGCCACGGATCTGAGGCTGGCTAAGGAAGTGCACAACAAAGAGCCGGAGAGAGAAAATCCCGGGATTCGGCAAAGGCGAGGCACAGTGAGGAACAGCAGGCCTGGCTTTCTCCCGGGTGGAGAAGGGATTGGGAATGTGTTGGTTTGGATGGGGCTTGGAACAACCTGATCCCGTGGATGTTGCTGGGCTTGGAATGGGATGGGCTTTAAGGTCCTTCCCACCCAAAAAATTCCAGGATTCCCCAATGCCACTCGGAGCATTAGGATGCACAGACACATCCAAACCCTGGAAAGCCTCCATGGAGATGAAGCGGGATGAGGATCCCCCTCTCCACAGGGAAGGGATCGGGATGCAGAGGGAGCAGTGACACCACCGAGGTTATCCCGCAAATCCGGCCCAGGCAGGAGCCTTCATCCACATCCAAGGTCTATCCCGAGTTCCCTTCCGGGACCTGCAGAGGAGAACTGGGATCTGCACCGGGCAGGGATGTTGGGACAGGATGGAAAAGGATGGCTCCACTCTGGAAACCAGACACAGGGAGCTCCTGCGCCGGGAAGCAATCACCAAACAGGGATGGCCAGGAAACACCCGGAGCATTCCTGAAATCCCNGGACACAGGGAACTCCTGCACCGGGAAGCACCCGGAGCATTCCTGAAATCCCAGGAGATGGGGGCCTTAAAATGACAGCTGGGGCAGGAGAAGGGGAAGGATCATTCCCAACTAGTCCAGTATTCCTTTTCCCAATCCCTGGAGATTATCCTCTGTGGGAAACAGGGCCTGGGGCTGGAGAGATTTTCATGGAATCACAGAATCTGCTCTGGCTGGGAAGGGACCTTAAAGCTCCTCGTGTTCCTGGGACAATTCCCATTATCCCAGACTGCTCCAAGCCCCGTCCAGCCTGGCCTTGGACACTTCCAGGGATGGGGCAGCCACGGCTTCCCTGGAAACCTGTGCCAGGGCCTCCCCATCATCATCCTAAAAAATTTCATCCCTATGTCCAATGTAAATCTCCCATTTTTCCATGGAAACTGCTGCCCCTTGTCCCTGCAGGCTCTGATCACCTCCAGGAGAATTCCCGAGGATCCCACCGGGCTCGGCTCCCTCCACATCTCCCCAGTTCATCCCAGCATCCAGGAGCAGGAGGAGCCTGGAGGAGATGCTGCCGGTGGTGCCCGGAACAGCTCAGCCGGAGATCCCGGGATGGGAGCCAGCCGCCGATCCCACCTCTGCTCCCTCTGGAAAAGGAGCCATGCCTTGAGCAGCAGAGGGATGCGGGAATTCTCCCGGCTGCAGCCAACTCAGCGGGATGCTCCGAGACTTCTGCTGCCATCTACGGCCAATCCCAAATAGTGCAAAAACAGGGAGAGGCCTCTGGCTCCAGGCTGGATTTTCCTCATCTCCATAGGGATGCTTCTCCTCCATGGGGAAAGCTGGATATGGATGGGGATGGGGGAAACAGGAGGAGCTGTCTGAAAAACACTTCCCAGGAATCCTTTCCCATGGAAAACGTCCATCCCAGGATCCACGGGACACCCGTTGGATTCAGAGCCACCAGGCAGGAGCTTCCGGGGATAGTCTGGGATTGGGAATGGCGCTGCAAGGCTGCTCCAGAGGTGCCACACGGACACACATCCCAAAAGGCTTTGGAAAACATTCCTGCCCCTTCCCCTCGGGCTTGGTTGTCTCCCTTTTCCCTTTTCCCTTTTCCTGCAGATTTGGACACGGTGGGAGGTCCCTCCAGGAGAGACCCCCATTCCCACTGCATCCATATGGCCCAGCTCTTCCCAGGAAATCCTTCTCCAGCCGCCTGCTGGGGGCTTTGGAGAGCCCTGTGCTTTTCCAAGAGGATTTCAACGTCCCGCCTGCATCCATGAATCCCTGGGAGTCTGCATCCCCCCGTCCTGAGCCAAATTTGGGATGTGGGCACCGAGAATTTGGGATGTGAGCACCAAGAACTTGGGAGGTGAGCACTGAGAATTTGGGATGTGAACACTAAGAATCTGGGATGTGAGCACGGAGAATTTGGGATGTGAGCACCAAGAATTTGGGATGTGAGCACGGAGAATCTGGGATGTGAGAACTAAGAATTTGGGATGTGAGCGCTGAGGATTTGGGATGTGAACACTGAGAATTCCAGATGTGAGCACCAAGAATTTGGGATGTGAGCACCGAGAATTTGGGATGTGAGCACAGAGAATTTGGGATGTGAGCACTGAGAATCTGGGATGTGAGCACTGAGAATTTGGGATGTGAGCACAGAGAATCTGGGATTTGAGCACGGAGAATTTGGGAGCTGCGCAGGGAGCGGGTGGAGCCTCCCTCCCTCCCTCCTGGCGAGGCAGGGAAAGCATTCCCGGTGTGGAATTGCCCGGGAATCCTCAGCGCCGCTGTTTGTTCTGGCAGGATCCCGAGGCCCTGGAACCGCATCCACTTCCCTGGAGGCTCAGGTTTCAGAGCTCTGGATCGGGAATGCCCCCGCTGGATGCTTCCAGCACCTGAACTCCGCCCCCTTTCCCGGAGGGAAATCTAAACTTTTCCAGGAGAACGTGGCCGCCTGGAAAAGGGAATTCCAGCCCTGGGAAAGCCCAGCAGTGCCGCTGTTGTGGCCCTGCTTTGGGAATGATCCCTGGCAAATCCCTTTTCCACCCTTTTCCCTCTCCAAAGGCAGCTCCCTCTGGCATCTGGGAGAATCCTGTGGGAAGCGCAGACCGGAGCTCCACGTCTGGCTGGGACACTGCTGTGGGATGGTTCTGCTGAATCCCAGAAATCCGAGAAGCTGGAATGGGATTGAGTGGCAGGAGGAGCTCCACAGCTCCAAGGAAATGTCCCGTGCTTCCAGCTCAGCCCGTGGAAAGGCTGGATCAGGGATCAGCTGGGAGGGAAAGGGGCTCCGCCAAAGGATCCCTAATCCCTCTTCCCATGGCAGAATCCCACACATTCCCACACCTGCTGTATGGAATTTCTGCATTTCCAGCCTCAAACCATCCCGGGGATGTTTCCCTTTATCCCAAACCTTCAAGGAACCAAAAGGAAGTTCTTGGATTCCCTTTCCTTGCTCTGACTTCCAAGGCATCCCGAGGTATCCAAGTCTTTACTGCAGGGAAAATTTGGGCTGTTGGATCCATAAAACCAAAGGGAGCTCAGGGATGGATCCGGGCAAAACAGGGAAAAGCCGCAGCTCGGAAGGATCACCTCTGATCAGCCAGGATGTTCCCAGATCCCACATGGAATTCTGACCACAAAAATTCCTTGGGGAATAGAAAACGGTGCCCAAGATCCCTCCAGAGAAATCCAGAAATCCCCTTCTCCATCTTATCCCACCAGGCTGCCTTGGGAATCCCCAAAGCTCTGCAGGAATCCTGGGAAAGCTGGGAAATGTCTGGATGCAAAGCCCTGTGGATGCTGAAAGTTTATGGGAACAGATTCCTAAAAAAACAAACACACGAAAACCACCCGGATCCTGCATTCCATGAGGGAAAAAGCCTGGCTCGGGAAGTCCCTGAACTTTGGGTTGGATTCTGAAGGAAGCTTTCCATTATCCTTGACCTGGGAATTGCTTCCAAAGCCCTTGGCCACCCACGGGGAGGAGTTTTCCCTCTCCGGAGACGCGGAGCAGAATATTTGGAATATTTCATGGAGCAGGGCAGGAAATGATGGAGTTTTCTGCGTGCTCTGAAAACTGTGGGATTTCCTCCTTCACTGGAAAAGGGAAGCACTGGAAGAGGCTGTCCAGGGAAAAGCTGGAATCACTAGAAGTGTTCCATAGGTGTGTGGATGTGGTGCCTGGGAACACGGATTAGTGGTGGGCCTGGAAGAGCTGGAAGGGAATTCCTTTTGTTTTCCTTGGGAAAGGGAGCCTTTGTTGACAGCCCAGGGATCTCCTTCCAGCCAGGAACACTTGGAGGATCCCACAAAACATCTCATTCCCGGAGATCCTTCAGCCAGAGCTTCCCTATCCCAGAGGGTTCTCATTCCGGGATGGAGCCATCAGCTCATCCCATCCTCCAGTCATCACCACCCTCTGGAAAAATCCCGGGATTTATCCAGGACAGGCTGCTCGTGGCCTCCTCTCCTTCCTCTGGGGGTTTCTGACCAGTTTTCTTTGGAATCATGGAATTCCTGAGGGTGGAAAAGCCCCTTAGGATAGAGCCCAGCCACTCCGCAGCCCGGCCAGCTCCGCTCCTGATCCATGTTCCCAGTGCCACATCCATATGTTTTTCAATCCCTCCAGGAATGGGGACTCCACCACTGCCCTGGGCAGCAGTGCCAGGGCTGGAAAAGCCTTTCCAGGCAGGAATTTTCCCAATTTCCAGCCTAAAACTCCTCTGAGGCCATTCCCTCTCATCCTGTCCCTGTTCCCTGGGAGCAGATCCCAATTATTCCCTTGGCTGCCACCTCCTGTCAGGAAAGCTGGAAGGTCCCTCCGGAGCCTCCTTTTCTCCGGGGAAATCTTCCCTCATCCTCTCCTGGGAAGTTCCCTTTGAGCAGGAAGGGAAAACCAAATGGGAATGGAGGTGCTGGGCTGGGAAGGCTTTGGGATAATCCCTGCGGAGCTGCTGGAAGCACAGATCCGTGGGAAGGGCTGAGCCCGTTTTCTCCATCAAACCTGGAAGAAGCTTGGTTTTCATTCCTTGGGATGAGATCCTGGAGCGGGATATCCCAGTGATATCCAGGCTCTCCCTTTTCCACACATTCCCCTCTCCAGCCCCGTTGCCCCCTTCGGAAGCCTCTCCTGGCATTTAACATTCCCAGTTTAACATTCCTGACATTTCCTTCCCAGGATTCCCAGGTCACGACGTCCAATCCCCGAGGGATTGAGGACGGAATTTTTTTTTCCCTTCTCCCTCCGTCTGTGCCGAAGCCTTTCAAGTGTTGGGAGCCGGGATCATGTGTTCCCTTGATCCCAGGGACCAGACCAGACGGCTCCCTCTCCCTCCTTTTTCCCACATCCTGAGTTCCCTGGAGCTCCTGGGCCACCTCGGGACGCAGCCGGAGTGACCTTGGAGTTTTCCGGCAGCCAAAGAATCCCAGGATTATTCAAGTCCAGGATTTCTCCGCCGCTCCGGATGGAGCCTTGAGAAGGAAAGGATCGAGGCCTCCTCCTCTTCGGATCCAGGCTTAAAAACCAGAGGATCTGGGATTTTCCAGCCTTGGATGCTTTGCCATGTTCTCAGGGAGGTGCTGGAGGGATTTCTCCAAGAAATTTGGGATAGGGATTTCTCTACCCCTGGTCCTAAAGGAATTTATGGGAAAGAGATCCAGGGAGGGAATGTGCGCTGGAATATTAAAAGCCAGCCTGAGGGAGGGATATTTTATCCAAAAATTCCGGGAGGAAGGGATATTTTCCCCAAAAATCCCTGGAGGGAGGGATATTTTATCCAAAAGTTCCTGGAGGGAGGGATATTTTCCCCAAAAATTCCTGGAGGGAGGGATATTTTATCCAAAAGCGACCAGAGGCTGCTCCTCCTGAACATTCCCCGGGATCTCAGGCTTTTCCGTGAGAAATGCGGACAAACGGGAGGCAGTCTGGGATAAAAGAATCCCATTCCCTGCACAACCCCAGCTTCTCCTGCTCGGGAGCCTGAAACAATATCCAGGAGCAGGGAAGAGGGAAAATGGGATGGGAGAGTGGCTGCCGGGCCCGGTTCCTGTCCTAATGATCCCTCCGATCCATTAGGGATGATTCCTGCATCCCTCCCCGCTCCCACCCCTCATTTGGAGTTAATGAGGAAGCGGAAAGCTTCCCTGGCCAGACTCCATCCTGCACAGGGATGAGCAGTTTTCCCAAGGGAACACCAGCTCTCATCCTGATTTTTCCTTCACATCATCCCACTGCTGCTCTGTCGCTGTCGAACTCCTTGGAAAAGGATCGGCATTCCCAAGTGCCCCACACCTGGAAGTGTCCAAGGCCGGGTTGGAGCAACGTGGGATAGCGGGAAGTGCCCCGGATGGGATTTTAAATCCCTTCCCACCCAAACCATTCCAGGATTCCCTGATTCTCCGACTCCTGGAATTCTCACAGGCACCGTCCCCTTTTAATCCCATCCAGGACTCATTTTTTGAAGGATTTTCCAAGTTTTTAATCCATGCGCAAAACGTTTTCCTCTTTCCAAAGGCGCCTTTCCCAAATCCAAACACAAAACCCTCAAGGTCAAGACCTCCCCACGGAAACCATCACAAAAAACACGGAATAAATGGAAACCATTTCCTTTCCAGGCATTTTCAGGAAAACACCTCTCCCTGTACACCCAAACCAGCATTCCCAGAGGAATTAAAATGCAGAATATTGGGATATTTTTAACTTTCCCTGGAATTTTCCTCTACCCCACAGTGACCGACCGGAGGACGAAGGTGAAAAAACCCAAGAAATTGATTCATTTCAGTAACTCCCAAAAAATCCTTGGATACCTCCCTTGGCAACTCCTTCCAGAGGGGGATTTGCTGAAGGACACACAGGACGAAAATAACGGGATTTTCTCCCTCATGTTCCCCTTCCCTTGAAGGACATGGAAAATGTCCGGATTGTGAGGTCTCATTCCCGTATCCAAAGGGTTTTAGGAGTGGTTTTCCTCAAGCTTCCACTTCCAGAGTCTTTCCTGGAGGGCCACAAAATTCCCACTTCAAACAAAAGCCAGCGTTTTCTTCCCACGGCAGCAGGAAGAAGCTGGAGATGAATTCCAGAGCGGGAGCAAAAGGGGACAACAAGGAAAAGAAATCCAAACTTCCCCTTTGGGAAACGCCCGCGATGTTCTAAGCAATCATCAGAATTTTGGGAATATTTTTCCACCTGCAATCATTCACATGGATTGCTACGGCTTCACTGCAGCACTGGGTGCTTCCCGCAATCCCCATTCCCAGGGGATTCCCTGCAATCCTGAAATTCCCAGGCACTGCAGGGACTGAGGAGGGTTCTTCCCACGTGCCGGAGGGGAAAACACTTCCCAGGCCTATTGCTGGAGAAATCCATTCCAAGCAGACACATCCATGGAAAGGAATCCTTCCTTCCTTCCTTTCTCCCTCACTTCCCTCCCACTTTTTTCCCATTTTTCTTCTTCCTTCCCTTTCTTTCTCTCCTTCTTTCCTCTCTTTCTCTCTTTTCCTACCCACTGGCCTTCCTTCCTTCCTTCCTCTCTTTCTCTCTTTTCCTACCCACTGGCCTTCCTTCCTTCCTTCCTCTCTTTCTCTCTTTTCCTACCCACTGGCCTTCCTTCCTTCCTTCCTCTCTTTCTCTCTTTTCCTACCCACTGGCCTTCCTTCCTTCCTTCCTCTCTTTCTCTCTTTTCCTACCCACTGGCCTTCCTTCCTTCCTTCCTCTCTTTCTCTCTTTTCCTACCCACTGGCCTTCCTTCCTTCCTTCCTCTCTTTCTCTCTTTTCCTACCCACTGGCCTTCCTTCCTTCCTTCCTCTCTTTCTCTCTTTTCCTACCCACTGGCCTTCCTTCCTTCCTTCCTCCTTCCTTCCTTCCTTCCTTTCCTTCCTTTCCTCCCCTCCTCCCCTTCTCTCCCTCTCCCTATTTTTTGTTCTTTTTCCCTCTTCCCTTTCCCTTTCCTTTCCCACTCCACCCCTTTCCCAGCCCAATCCCTGCTGGAATGCCACAGCTCCCGTTCCAGGAGCCGAGTGCGGTGCTCAAAACTGCCAGCCCCCAAACCACAGGTATCCAACGCCATCCCAATCCCTGGAATGCTGATCCCTGTCCCGGTTCGCAGCCCTCGGCAGCAGCGGGGACTCCGCCCCCTCCCCTCTCCTCCCGCAGACCCCTCTCCCTTTCCTTGGGAAGGGCAGCTCTGTTCCCAAAAAACCACCCGGCGGGAGCTGCCGGCGGCAGCCGGGAGCGGAGCATGGAATGGGATGGATGCTCCTGAAACAAGCGTGGAATGGGATGGATGCTCCTGCAATACTCATGGAATGGGATGGATGCTCCCGCAACAAGGCCAGCTCTGTCCTGGGAGCACGGGAAGGCCTCGGGCACAGCTCCCAACTCCAGAATTCCCACATCTCCCAGCTCCAGCATTCCCACATCTCCCAACTCCAGCATTCCCACATCTCCCAGCTCCAGCGGGGCAGCTCCAGCATTCCCTCATCTCCCAACTCCAGCATTCCCACATCTCCCAGCTCCAGCATTCCCACATCTCCCAACTCCAGCATTCCCACATCTCCCAGCTCCAGCTGGGCACCTCCAGCACCCTCCTTGTCTCCCAGCTCCAACTCCGGCATTCCCACATCTCCTCACTCCAACCAGGCAGCTCCATTATCCCACGCATCTCCCAGCTCCAGCGGGGCAGCTCCAGCATTCCCTGATCTCCTCAATCCAGACAATCAGCTCAAGCATTCCCTCCTCTCCTCCTTTTGCTGGGAATGACGCTGGAGGGGCTGGCGCACTGCACCTCTGGAGCCGAGGGAAGCCCCGGGATAAGGCAGGAGAGGAAAAAGCCGTGTTGGCTTTTCCACAGGAGAATGATGGGAAGGAGGGAGAAAATCCCTGGAACCAAAAAACCCGGATGTGACTCATTGCAAGAATCCAAATCCAGCATCCAGATCCAGCATCCAAATCCAGCATC